>QVNW01000364.1:0-47113 GCA_014825475.1 Pseudomyrmex flavicornis | reverse complement strand
TTAATATTTATTACACAAAATCGCGAATTGAAATTCACATGTACATTCACTTACAAATTACGTCTTTTATGAGTCGCATTTCGACCGAATGTCGGGTCACCCGGAGAGTGTATCTATCCTCGGAGGGTGGAAAGGAAACTTCGACCCGCCCTTTCGAAATGTCAAAGGTTGCCGCGCAAGTCGCATCGACGTATCCCCGTTTCCCAGAAAGCAACCTAGTGCGAATCCGATGGCATTGTTTGTGCTCGATCACAGGATAATTCGCTATTATTCGCAAGAAGAATCAAGCGAAAGAAAGAAAAAGAGAGAGCTGAACGATGAAATAATTTTTTGAATGATTTTATTCAAATATCAAAATAAATATACATACGCACTCGAGACTAGTAACTATGCAAATTTATCTGTTGTATTTACGTGTATTTGCACGTGTGAATGTGCACATGTTAATATAAAACGAATATAGCAACAGAACGAGAGAGATACGCGCACAAATACGTAAATTTATAAGCTTTGATTTTTGTGCTTTTATTCGTTTGCAAGTCAAGTTTGCGAAATTTGCTCAAATAAAGATTTGTATGTAAATAGTCAATGTCGGAGCACGGTCGGAGAAAAGTCTTACAAAATCTGTAAACAAGAATATTTGTGCACATCAATATATTTGTCTAACAAATAAATGCTCTCAGAATTGAAAATGTAATATTTTGTCAGGAAAATCATCCGTATACATGCTGGAGTTTTTTAATATAATAATCTAAACAGGGCGGCATGTGATCGATATTCGGAGAGCCTTTGATATTTTCGCAAAATTATTGTATTAATAATCGTGTTGGAAGGGTAATATCCGACAAGTTGCACTTCATCACGAAAGGTCAAACCGCTGGCATTACGATTTCATCAAATTCTGAAATTTCTATCCGCCGGCTAGAGAGAGAGAGAGAAAAGACAAATATTCCGCGACATCTGGGAGGTTGTAATTAAAATCCGCGCAAAGAGAAGATCTCCGAGGCTGGCATTAAAGCGCCTCGTTTGTCGTCGACTCGCAAATAGTATTTTATTTTTCTTCGCTCTCGTTCGATATTCAATTTTTATAGAAGCGGAAGGTCAAATGAGATTTCTTCTTGTGTGCTTCGTTGTGTATTGCGAGAGAGGATATGTTGAATCATGAATTGATTTTCTTATTGGTTTTCTAATATTTTTAATTTTTACCTCTAATCACATTAATCTTCTTCCGTGCGTGGTTTTTAAATTGAAAATATGATCAGCAAGACAGAGAAGTGTAGAAAATATCTTTCGGATAGCGATTATATTCAGGTAGCGTACATTGTTTACCAGTTTCTTGCTGGTTCCAGACATAGTGGCGCGTCGATAACGTGCGGATTATAAACGGCGTTCTCCCCCGTTTATCACACGACACATTCATTCGTGAGCGCGTATCTTTTCGCTTAAGTGCGCTCCGCCATTAATCTCCCAGAGAGACTAAGCGATTCCACCCCTTTTTTCTTAGATTTCTGGAAATAAGATGGGACGGAAAACAGATTGAAAAGTTGGAGTTTGTGTTTAAAATGATCGAGATATAAAATAAACTCGAATGAGATTTAACACAAGTTCGAGTTTATTTTCTGTTCTTCGTGAAATTTATGTTGAAAACTTTCGTTAACTTAAATTGATAATTCTGACAGAGATTATAAACATCTGTGTATGTAATATTTTAAGTTTAATTAATTTTTCTTATCACATAAGGTCAGCTCACGCTCTTCTGCTTTTGTATACGTACGCAAATCGCACGTGTCAATCGATTATCGCAAGTATGACGACGTTAATTTCAAACAATGAATGACAGAGCTCACTCGTGTGGTTAGGACAAATTTAGGAACATATCTAGAAAAATTCGTAAGGCTACGTTAATGAAGCACAAGATAACACATTTCGCTCGGAAATTACCGGATTCATGGCATCTGACGACGTTTTGGAGACGGTTCAGCGAGAGATCGAAAGATCGCAACTCGCGAACTGTGCCGAAAATGTCGCTCTGTTCGACGGATGACGATTCTTGCTCCCCGTCTCCTCTTGTGCCAACGAAGCAACCGACGTATTGCCCGTGTCCTCCCATACTATTATCTACTTGTCCGGAAGCTGGTAACGTTGGAAATACATATGATTTAACACACGTGTAATCCGAACTTCTCTAATGAATTTACGACTCGACGCGTGAAGACGAGCCGACGCGCCGGGAAATTTATTGCAACGCGCTAAATCTCAAATGCACGTGACAATTATTCTGGCACGCAGATCCAGGCAAGAGAAAATTTTGGCGAGCAATGTCTCTCTTCGTTGCGATACCCGTCGTGTTGGTCACGTCGATGATCACTTACATACGGGAAAAGGAAAAACGGAAACAACCGAGGGAACCGTTCTTGAATTTGCCCTACATGCATCGTCGAACTAAGGTTCAGTTCCATTTGTCACATCAAAAGGAAAGAACTTGGGAAATCTTCTTTCATCGTAATATGAATCACGCGAACCTAGAATTTTATTGGAATATACTGCAATAATTTTGAAACGACAAATGTTTCCCTAGTGGGAAATTTATTTGTCAAAGATATATGTGCACGTATTACTTTATTTTTTGTTGCTTTAGCAAGAGACGCCACTGTAAAATTGCTTTATGTAAATTTTTGTCTATCTATATTTGCTTTTCCGTGTGTTATTCGGATTCACTGCGCGTCTTCAACAGTTAGACCTATTTTGTGTGGTCTCAATTATCGATTAACGAAAACCCACAATTTCACCGACCTTATTTCAGTTTGCTTGTAACTCGAAGTTTTACACTGTTTTATGAAATTCTCAAAAAAAGAGTAAAAGTGAGAAAGGAAAAATATGACGGAGACAAATCTAGACTCATTTTCTTTTAACAGCCGTTTCCTTGGGGCGACGGCAATCACACTCTGTTCCATAATCCCGTGAAAAATCCTATTCCACCACATGGTTATGAAGTTGAGGATCCGAACGCAATTCCCGAGAAGAAAAAAGACAATTAGTAGAAGTGTGGGAATAGCTTGGATCTTGCTGGTGGCAGCTGGAAATACCCGCGAGGAGGAAGAATATGATGGCATGTCCGCCTCGACACGCGGCGGTCGTTTTAATTTTTAATCGTCTCTCGTCACAAAAATCCCTTGAGTGAGATCAGACATGAAATATTAAATCTGAATAGGAGAGCGCGGTTCTCAAGTAGTGCAAAGTGCATAGTCCATTTTGCTAGCATATAATATTTTATTTATTCAAAATTATAAAAGAAAAGTGTTATGCAATCCTTATAAAGTAAAAAAAAAGAATATATATACATAAAGGATTTTAATAAAAGTTTTTTAAAATCATATCGCATTAATAATTTCTGTATATTTTATTTCTAAATATTTTATAAAATTTTGATGAATAAGTAAATTATATATAAGGAACGCGAATGTGTGTGTAGATCGCGATTGCAAAATCATATTTTACATTATATTAAAATATAAGTTTTAGAAAAAAAAGATTTGGAATGCACTTTAAAGGAGAGAAATATGTGTTGAAGATCAATATCGAATATTGGTAGCATCGGAGAGAAGAGAGTCCTCGCGAGAGAATTAAGGTGGCTCCTCCGGTGAGGAGACGCGCACGCCGGAGTCGCGGCGTCGCGTCTCCGTTTTTGGTCTCGCCTTCTCGCGGGGGTAGTGCGAGTGGCGCAGCTGGTCTCGCGCCTTCTTGTCCGTTCGGGGACGATCAATAGACTGGGAGGTGGCGGAAGAGAGGAGGCTGGCGGTGGTTGTCCGGGCAGTGGCGAGTTAACCACCCCGGCATCACATTTCTATTATCTAACAACAATCTCCGGTATCACGTCTCTATTATCTTAGGGTCGATTCCCCTTACGTGGCCACCCTCGCGTGACCACTTCACGAAAGAGAGAGAACGAAATTATCTTAAACCGCTCTCGGAATCGTCACAATTTATTTCTCGATTTGCACGAAATACGAAAACCGCGCGCGCGCGCGCGCGGATCGAGGTTTGCATATTTTACTGTCGATTGTTGTAACCGCGGGACTTTGTTTATTTAACGATCGTCGCGTATGATTCTTGAAAAGTTTTTTTTTTAAAAGAAACAAATATCGTTTTTGCAAATGTGTGCACTCCGGTATAATCATTTCTATTCAGAGAAAGAAATGTTAATATATAATTTTTTTACTGGTATTATTTCTTGCAATACGTCAAAGCGTCTCGCGGATTGTACAAAGACTAAACTACATTTTATGTCCGTATGTTTTTTCATGTCGTTTTTTGTTGACAAATCTCATAAATCTTCCAATGAAGTAAAAAACCCGGCTGTAAAACATTATTATGTAAATTTCGCGTGGAGCGCGCGTGATATCACGTGTAATATGTAAATCGTCGCGCGGCCTTACGCGCGCGCTTTTTGCCCGTGCGAAATAACACATTTGTTCATTGGCGCCATTCGATTTACGGCCCTGTCGCAGGCTCGTCGGCTCCCGGGGTACAAGCTTTGATTGGCCGGTGCCGTTTTCGCGGGTTCGTCGAGCCGCGCGTGCGATCACGCCGCGCCGAGCATCCGCCTCCGCTCCGCTGTCAGTCGGTGGCGACGCGTCACCGTGTTCGTGCGTTTTGTGTGTATTTCCTTAATCAATCGGTTTCGCTCCGTTTCTTGCCGAGCCACCCCTTTAATAATCTGACAATCGTGTATTTTCCACCGTTGCTTCCCCTTACTTGTGATCATCATTTGCGTCATTCGATGTCATCGATTAACTCTTTTTACCGACAAATTTAATTCCCGTTAAAAAGTGACGACACACGCGCTGCTTTTTGTTTCGAATTCGAATCGATACAAAAATGTGACACCAAAGAATGCAAACAAATTTCAAGAATCTCTTTGATCGACCGTGAGAGTGCAACATATTTTTTATTTGTACATTCTTGTTTTGCTCTCTTTTTTAATTTTAATTTCATTTGTTAGACCGAGGAAAAGGAGAGAGAAAGAAAAGAGGACGCGGTAATGGAGCGTCCAATTAAGAATCATGCAAAATCGATGACTCGAGCTTAATCCTTTCAGTTTGCTGTTTTTCACATTGAAAGAAACGAACGTAACGAACTCGAAACTGTTGAATCAATTGACGAGTTAATTATCATACGTGTTCTCTCTCTTTGCGATCGGAAGTTTCTGAACTGACGGAGAAGCGACATATGCGCGCGTACAAATTCCATGTGTATTTAATTACGAAGAAAATATTAATCGACATATTATATATATATACGCGTAAAGTATAAGTACGTACAAAGTGGAGAACGTGTCTTCTTCTTGGGAACTACGTCGTACGTACCGTAAGTGTGGTATTATTTGACGTTATCATCCATCTACTCTGCTTCCGACAGCAAAGATTAAATGTGCGCGGCGTCTACTACCGCGGCGATTAAATTCCGCGATTTGTATAGGTATGTTTACAAAAGCTATCATGTAAATTTTGAATACGCGAATTTTGCTGCGGATAATCCGTTTCTCCTCTGTGTAATTCCTGCGGGATCATTAATATCGGAGCGCGATGTAAAATTTAAATACGTACTCGGAAGAGTCGCTCCGCGAGCCGCGTATAAATAAACGTTTTGCGTAACAATTTGTTTATTGGTCGTGGCAATCGGAACGCGGAAACGCGCGGGACTGCTGCTCTTCGTAGACTCGCAAATCGCTCGCCGGAAAGGTAATGCCATCAATTTCGGCGATATCCGCGAAATACTCTCTTTATCCGATATATTGGAACGATGCCGTAGGATAAAAAATTAATATTAAAAATAGAAAATTGAATCGTTCGTGCGAAGCTGTAAAAAAAAGCAATAATACGATTTAAAAGTGTAATATGCTTCTCAAAACACACACATGTGTGCCGCACGTGTGAGATTTGGTATAAATAAACTGGTAATTGTTATCGCGCAGTTATGTGTATATAGACTGCATGCATCCTGATAATCGGATATTTCAATTAATTTAGCGACTGCAATTGCAGAAATGCAATTAACATTGATGGCAAACGCGAAGCGTTTTTGTTCATGAAATGTCAAGTATTATTTTCCGCACTGGCCACTTCCATACCTACTTTTAGCTATGACTAAGCACCGGAATTACAAATGTTTCCGGCGTACGTACGTTACCTATTCTCTGTGTGTTGCACGGAGTTTTGCGCTTATCCCGACATTTTCATTTTAGATTTTCATTCTCGTAACGCGCGAGAGCGCTTTACGTTTATATTTTTCTTTCTGCTTCCGTTTACAGAAAATTACATCCGACGACACAAAATGGAGACGTCACTCGTGATTCTCGCCGAGAAAGTTTTTCCGAGATGTCGCGAGGACATCGAACACGACGACGTCCGATATCCTTGAACGGAAGATTGCACTTCGCGAAGATGCACGGGTGATACAAAACAGGCTTGGACAAAATGTTGATCAAGGAGTATCGCATACCGCTGCCCCTCACGGTAGAGGAGTATCGAATCGCTCAGCTGTATATGATAGCGGTAATTATCACGCGATTGAACCCCGTAGTTAGTAATTATTAATACTCGAACACGCGCGACGCAGATGTGTAACACGGTGACAGATCTTCCGACAGATTTTTTTCTACGTATTCTCATAACAAACGAGACAATGTTTTTGCAATAATCTTCTGCTAATACGTTGAGAAAATTTATTTTGCAAGTACGTATCTGTTTTTCTTGTCATTCTCCTTTCGGATCTTCTGTGCGCGAAAAGATAATGTCTCATCAATAAAGAGAAGGATTTTATGGTCAAGAACGACCTGCGCGTTTCTTAAGTGATCAATAACCATATCCCGTTTGGGCCTGTAACTCATGCAGAAAAAATCTCGAGAGGAGAGCAAGGGTGCCGGTAGCGGCGTCGAGATCATCGAGAACAAGCCGTACAGCAACGGTCCGGGCGGTAGTGGCCAGTATACGCATAAAATCTTTCACGTGGGCAGTCATCTGCCGGGCTGGTTCAAGAGTCTGCTGCCCAAGTCGGCGCTGATCGCCAAGGAGGAAGCATGGAACGCGTATCCGTATACCAAGACACGGTACACGTGTCCGTTGGTGGAGAAGTTCTCTGTCGAGATAGAAACTTACTACTTCCCGGACAACGGCCTTCAGGAAAACGTCTTCAATCTCACGGGCAGCGATTACAGAAACAGAATCGTTGGTAAATAGAAGTCATATTAAATAAGACTTAAAAAAAGTAAAATATAAGACGCTTGTTTGTGAAATAACAATAAAAATGAACATGCAAAACGTAACTAAATTACATGCAAAACTACGTAATTTTTGCATACTCATGTTACTTTTTAAATATATAATAATTAATTTAATTAATTTTCTATTTGCTCGATACTGACCTTTTCATTTTTATTTTTATTGCTAAATGAGATCTAATTGAACGAGAACATTAATTACGATGGTGATGTAGTATGTAGTGTTAATTATCTTTTAAATTGTTCGATAAGCACTTATTAATTCTTAATAACGTATGAACAATCGAAGTTAATCTTATCGTTCAGTAATAACTCAACGGTAATACACTTACTCATTCATTGATTGGTTGACTGAATTGATTTCAAGACTTCATCGACATCGTCAAAGATCAGCCTTACGGAACCGATTATGTCAAAGAAGAAGATCCGAAGTTGTACGTATCGGAAAAGACCGGAAGAGGCCCATTGGAGGACACATGGCTCGAGGATTATTGGGCCGAAGTGGAAGTATACATCGCCTTTTCTCTTTCCTTTCTCTCTTTTTTTTCTCTATTTTTTTGGTCTAATCTCTTTTGAAGAGTTTTACACTTTTCCGCTTAAGTAGTTTCACCGTTGATATATTAGCGATTCTCTCGCTGTCTAGGGAAAGCAACAGCCAACGCCGTCCGGAAAAGCATTAATGTGCGCGTACAAGCTATGCCGAGTAGAGTTCCGTTATTGGGGCATGCAAACGAAATTAGAAAAGTTCATACACGACGTAGGTTAGTACCGTAAATGCTCACCTTTCTCTGCTTTTATCTTGCCCTTTGGATGCCGGGCGACTGACTCCGAGAGAATATTTGACATTTTATCTCAAATTGCGGAAAAATTGTGTCTTTATCGAATTATTCAGTTAAAAAAAGAAATCGATTTTTTTACCAAAAAAATTGATTCTTCTCATTATCTGCGAAGGTATCGCATGCTTTTTTTACTAATACAATATTGAAGAAATTTAGTGATGTCTTTTTTTGAATATATATTTTGTAGTTTAAAAAATTTTTACAATTTCTTTCTATTAAATATATATACAAAAAACAATGTTCCAGAAGTCGCGCGCGTTTTGATGTCTCTTAAATTAGCTCACTCCGCAAAAAAAAAACATATCCTCAATAAAAATTAAGTGTTACTTAGCTGCTCAATTTAAAAATTTGGCGCTCGTTTAGCAAAAAATTACAATTAACGTAGGAGGAAGGGGGACTGACTTGACGTCAAACTGGCCCACATTAAAAAACCATGTTTCTGACTAAAAAATCTTCTTAGGTTGACATCCTGATCGGTTAGGTTCATATCTAGGTCGGTTAGGTTGACGTCCTGACCGATTAGGTTCACATCTCGAGTGGTCAGGATGTGAACCTAATCCTAATCAGAATGTTAAATTTCTGAACTAACCGACCCAGATGTGAACTTAACCGGTTAGGATATCAACCTAACCGACTCAGATATAAACCTAACCGATCAGGGTGTGGATCTAACCAGAAGATGTTTTAACCGGAAACATAAGTTTTTAATGTGTGGTGAGCCAGTTTGACGCGAAGTCAGTTCTCTCACTTTAATTTTATATGTTTGCTAAACGAATCGAGCACCAAATTTTTAAAATGAGCATCCAGTAGTCCTTAATATGTATATTGGTGCGGATGTGTTTTTGTATGAAGGAAAAGCTAACTTAATATAGGTCGCGTTATGTCTATGAGAAATATAAATTGATAAGATCTAATGCTGATTTTTATATTTAATATACTAAAAATCAGCATAGAAAATTGCGCGCGACCTCTTCTATATATAATATTTTGTAATATTTTGCATTTTATGTATATAATATTTGTAATTTGCATATATTTATTCCATTTCTCTATTCATCTAACAAATAACGGCAATGCTTTAATTATATTCTGGCTTAAAAAATTTATATAACTCTTTAAAAATTTATCTTTTAATTTTTATGCGACGAGAGCCCGGCAGCTAAAGGGTTAACTCTTTCGATCATGAATGTTTGCTCTGTTAATTAAAACAAAATTGTTTTTAACGTAAAAAGTACTATGAAGTATAAAATATGAAGACCTTTAATTATCACTTTAACATTAAAGAAAAAGTACATTAATTAAAAGTACATAAAGAAAAGAGAAAGTGTGTAAACTAAATAAGCTTATTTTCGATTTTTTTCTTGACATTTCTTTCTTAGCTCAGCTCGAAATATTCGAAAAAAATAAAATTTCACTTATGAAGACATATTTCGCGGAATTAATTTAATTTGAACTATCTTGTTGCTTATTGATTCATTATTACTACCGGATGTGCGCGCACCGAGAACATCCCTACTCGTTGCTAACATCTTTTTCTCTCTCCCGCTCATGATCGAAAGGGTTAATTTTACCCGGCGCATCCGGTCGGCCGTGCGTGAGACGTATTAAGGTCGGTTCCAGCTCTGCGGAAGACAATGGTGCGGGCGCACAGACAGGCCTGGGCCTGGCAGGACGAGTGGACCGGTCTAACGATGGAAGACATTAGAGAGATCGAGCGGCAGACGCAACTGGCGTTGCAGCAGAAGATGGGGCTGGCCGAGTCGGAAGATGACGGAAATCAAAACGAAAACGTGACGTCGCAGACAACAACAGCGACGACGACATCGACAGCGGTGAACGCCGCGATGACGCCGCCAGAGTCGGACGTCGCCAAGACCCTGGCGGCCACACTGGGCAGCATCGAAAAGAACGAGGAAATGCAGAGCCCGCCGTCCGTCAGGAAGCCGTCCGATATTCCCATTATCAACACGGCGGCCAGTTCCGAGGGCGAGATCAGTCCGGAGGATTCGCCAATCGATTTAAATGAAATCAAGTAAGAGAATCTCGCACATTTTGCTTCATGTGGTATAATACCTGCAACAAACGGAACTTGTGTGTGTATCTTATTACAATGTATCTTAAATAACTTGAACGTTATTCACTGTTGTTGTTATCGTTCGTATCATTTCTCGATGCTTCTAAGATGTGATAAGATATCCGATACTCGGAAATGTATCGACATGTTATTTATTAGTATAGCTCCGACCGTAGTTTATTATTAATTAGATTGTATTTTAAAATAGTGAACTGTGTATGATAATAAAATAACTTTGATTATACTATTTTTTTAAACTAAATATACAATATTATTTATTTTATGTGTTTATATACATATTTTATGTTTACATATATAAAACAATTTTTGTCAAAAATTGTGCTTGTCTTATAGAACTGCAATTACCGATGAAAAAGCTGATAAGAAGTGGAGAAAAACTAACGTAGGTTTGAATTCGCCAAATTCCAATAAGAGCTTCGACATCCAAATAGCGAACTGGAGAATGGAGAGTATTGTCAGAGAATCCGAGTCCGGCAGCGACGACGAGTTCTTCGACTGTCAAGGTAAGATCGGTATGACGCACGTGCAGCGTTTGATAATCTAGAGAAGTGCAGCATGCTGTGTGTCTCTAGAGAAGACAACAATTGTTTAACACATTTTGCTATAAGACAAATAAAAGCCAGAATGCGACACACTACTTTCAATTGTATAATAAAGTTTAATATAAATGATTAAAGATCTAAAGAAAAGCAATTTAAAATATTTAAAACGTATACTTGTGATGTATTTGTAATAATTTTAACTTGATTTGCAGACATAGGTCTCCCAGACCCACTCAAAAATTGCGCATCGACGTTTCTAAAAAAAATTTGTTTTTTTAACACTTATATCTTTGAAACTACTAGAGATTTTTTAAATTTGTTTTTTTATCGACGTAGAATCATTTACTTGTTCCTACACACGCTTTTAAACTATACGAAAGAAGTGTGTCCTGCAAAACGATGCATACATAACTGAAGTAGAAAAAACAGCATGTGCTGTGTTTTTTATGTGTGTCCTCTTTGTTTTTTATGTTGCATTCCATAGCTGCAGCTGGGTTCATAATACCTGTTATACGCAAAGGTAGGATGTAGAGTGATTAAGTAATAAGCGAAATTAATTGCGTGAGAGCGGGGAAAAGGAGAAAAAAACAGGGAGATGCGTGCGTGTATGTGTGTTATTACATTGTATTATGTATTATATATACACATACATACACACCACATTTCTGTGTCAAAACGTTTTCAGCAGAATTAAAAAATGGCCTCGCAAAATAGACGCGTAAATGATAATAAGATAGATCGTGCTGTTTGGCGCATACGAACTTGGCAAACATTCTGACATGACATGACATGTGACTAAGATTAAAATTGAGCATGAGAAAGACTCATATGCGGCATGTTGCAGCGGCATGGCTACGTAGTAAAGAAACAAAATTTAGTGGCTAACAAATTGACTCGCCTTGCATATTAGGCATAAAGAGAGTTTAGCACAAGTTTATTGTATTAGATAGAAAAATAAACAAAAATATATTACTTCTATATAATCTAGATTACGAGTACAATTCTCATTGCGCTAAATTTCCATTTGTACAATTACATTACTAGAAAAATGTTTGCAAAAAATATTGCGCTGTAAATTTATTTTCTAAAATTATATCGTTTAAACGAACGTTAGATTTTAATTAAGTGAATATTTTCAATCTTATATTACTATGAGAGCCCTATTTCAAAACGTGTCGCGATTAATCAGAGAGACACATTGCATAAGCAGTGTTATCGTTTCTGATTATACAGAGGAATTTGAAGATAGCCCTTCATTAGCTAAATGGAGTTCTTTGGATCTTCTAGCAGAAGGGGAGGACACAACTGTGCAAACATCACCTGGAACAAACGAACAAGGTTAGCATAGTCAAAAATGTATAATGTAATTGTGTGTACATAATATTTATAATATTTTTTTTACTTTTTTTAAAGTTTTAAAATATTTTACAAAATTGTTTTTAAATCACGCTTTTTTATAATACGACAGCAACAAGTTTTCTTTTATATTTTTAGATGACACAATATTTTCGCCTTCGTATCTGCAACGCATAGCCACCGAGCGAAACAGTAAAAGATTACAAATCAGCACATCAGCCAGCATTGACGTGTCGTGTCCAGCAAGTCCTCAACATTCTCCTACGCATCACCCGTGCAAAATTAGCGTTCTAATTATTGTAGTTCACGGTGGCAGTGTTTTAGGTAAAGCATTTTCGGTTTTCTAAATACTTTTTCTGTATTATAAATTATTAAAGAATATTATTTATTAAAAAATGTTATCTATTGTTTTTGCTTTTTGCTTTTTCAGACGTACATGTTGATTTGACGGCGAAAAAGTCAGACATAACGACATTCCGTGGAGCCTTTGAATCTGTCATGAGACAGCATTACTCCAGCATGGTTGGGCACGTGTCTATTAAATTTGTATCCTGTCCTTCTATTTGTACCGAAGGTCTTGGAATTTTATCCAGGTAAATATACTTTGGATTGACTAATAATTAAACTTAGAGCTTTGATATAATCTATTAACTTCGTGTATACAGCCTGAGTCCATATAGCTTCGACGTATCGCCATCGTGTGCAGACACACCGCAAGTGACACACGATACTATTCCGATCGGCGCGATTCCGTTGCTGGCGAGCTCAAGCTCTGACTATCAGGATGCAGTGTCGCGTGTAGTAACGAGCGCCAATCAGGTGTATCATGACTTCATCAAAAGTGACGAGGGTAAAGGTTTCAACGGACAGATTTGCCTCGTGGGCGACTCAGTAGGGTCAATTTTGACCTACGACGCCCTGTGTAGGACGATGCAGCATTCGAGGCAAAGCAGTGAAAACAGTATTTTAGAGAGTAGCGGTCAGCAAGGTAACGACAACAGCGGAAACTTCGAAGATAGCAAGCATTTGTCCGCACCTTCTCCCAGAAGAAGATCTTCAGGCACTAGGTGATTCAGGCAGCTAGATGATTACGTTGATGAAATATTGTTTTGTTTTTGCCATCAGTCTCCGCATAAAACTTTATTTAAGCTACAACTGAATTAACGTGCTATTTGCAGTGACAACGTGAGCCATATCAAGTTAGACTTCGAAGTGGGTGATTTCTTTACTTTCGGCAGTCCACTCGCGCTGGTTCTGGCTTACAGAAAGATCGCCACATCCAACGACAAAAATAGTTTCATACCTAGGCCGTTGGTCAATCAAGTGTACAATCTGTTCCATCCCACGGATCCAGTGGCCGCGAGATTGGAACCTTTGATCTCAGCTAGATTTTCACAGATTCCGCCAGTCAACATTGCCCGATATCAAAACTATCCGCTAGGCAATGGTCAGCCTTATCATTTACGTAAGTATATATTTCAGTTGATAATAAATAAATCCGATGTAAATCCGTAAAACTTACACATGAATTTTCTTAGTTCACTAGTTTTTGTAGAGAATTCGTTTATGAAGTAATTTATTTTAATCTAAAGAAAATACTGAGATATACATTTCACGCGTAGATGATAAAATGTAGGTGTGATAACAACGATAGATTGTGTATTTGATTTTAGTGGAGACCATCCAGACTAATCCGCACGTGTTTGTTGACGGATTGAACATTCCCAATATTCAACTGGCGCATTTAAGAAGATTATCCGATATATCGCTTCAAAGTACAATGTCGGGCATTATTGACAATGTTCCTTTACAGGTGATATCAGCCTGTAAGTAAAACATTTTACAGTACTAAATATAATTTTACAATTAGTAAATATAATTTTTTAAACAAACAAGCAAGCTGAATTATGTGCACTTTCAAGCGTATTGGAATTGTCTGAAACGATTCTTGTTTTATTTCAGTGACACAAAAGTGGTGGGGCACCAAGAGACTAGATTACGCGCTGTACTGTCCAGAGGGTCTCGCTAATTTTCCTACAAACGCCTTGCCGCATCTCTTTCACGCTAGTTATTGGGAGTCTTCAGACGTAATCGCGTTCATTCTGAGGCAATTAGGTAGATTCGACTTACCGCTGCTCGGCAACGAGGAGAAAAATCTCACTTGCTTCCGTCCAGGTCAACCCAGAGAAAAGTGGACTAAAAAACGTACCTCCGTTAAACTTAAGGTTTATTCCTTTATCAATTCTAGCTTGATCACAAGTGTGAGCTATTCTCTGTTTGCTATATTAAATTAGTCTTAATATAGTCTGTATTTAATGTATTTCAGAACACTGCTGCCAATCACAGAGCGAATGACGTTATCGTGAGGGAAGGTGCACCCCAAATACTAATTGCTAAGTTCATGTATACTCCTATTGATATGGTACCTTTAACAGGTAATAAACGAGATTTATATGAAAGAAGAAATATTTTCTGATAATTCTTATTGATTTTTATTATTTAGTTGATGATACTTTCTCCAAATCGCGCGCGCGAGGTGTTTTATATATAAGTAAATAAAAACTAAAAAAAACACGTAATGTTACACATAAAAGTTAAATGTTTTGTGCAGGTGAAAAAGTGGATATCCATATTATGAAGAATCCACCGGCAGGCGAGTGGACATACCTTTCTACCGAAGTAACTGATAAAAATGCTAGAATAATTTACAAGATACCAGATGACAAAGCACTAGGTTACGGAATGTATCCTGTAAAAATGATTGTAAGGTAATGTAGTTTTGTTTATAAGTAATTTTAACGAAAACAATATGTTAACGCAAGTCACGTTCGCGTTCACAGGGGAGATCATACATCTGTAGACTTTTTTATGGCTGTGATACCGCCGAAAACCGAATGCGTGGTTTTTAGTATAGACGGCTCCTTTGCCGCCAGTAGGTCAGTGAGTGGCAAAGATCCGAAAGTCTGGGCTGGTGCCGTCGACGTTGTTAGGTGACGTATTATTTGATGTTTTAATACATATATTTTAATGTGAGAAATACTTGAAATCTTAGTAGAACTCTAGAGAAGCGAATATAATTAAATAAATTTCTTTTTTATTTTGTTGTCCAATGCAGGCATTGGCAAGAATTGGGTTACCTTATTATTTATATTACTGCGAGACCCGATATGCAACAGCAGACAGTGGTCTCTTGGCTATCACAACATAACTTTCCTCACGGTCTTGTTTCATTTGCTGATGGCCTGTCTAGGGATCCACTTGCCCACAAAGCTGCCTATTTGAATAAGCTTATAAAGGTTCGTATATAATAGTATATAAAAAAAATTGGTATTTATAAAAATGTACGTGTAAATAAAGAATAAAATAATCAAATATATACTGACATATGATCAATATTTTTAATAAATGAATAACTGTTTATAATTACTATTCGTAAGATAATATTGTAGCGTGTTGACTGAATTAATTGCATGTTATTCAGGAGCACGACATGATAATTCGTCAGGCTTACGGCAGCGAAAAGGACATTAGCGTGTACACGGCGATAAATCTCAAACCAAGTCAGATCTTCATTATTGGCAAAGTGTCCAAAAAGCATCAAGCTCAGGCAACAATATTGCACGACGGATATGCTGCTCACCTAAGCACCTTGCAGGCACATGGAGGATCGCGTCCTGCACAGGGCAACGCGCGTATGGTAATTCCTAGAAGTCAGTTTGGTTTGCCGGGACAGAATGCCTCTCTGCGTCGACGTAGGTGAGTCGCAATACGCATTTTGATAAATTTCACGATAAAAGATTCTTCACGCTTCGCTAATGAGTTTTTATACATATATATATATATATATGCTATCGTTTGTTACACTAAAAACGTCGAATTGGTGCACTTACTGTATCATAAGACCATCCATAATCATGGTTATTTGATTCTTAATTGATCAAGATAAACAAAAAATTACTTTTGCTTACTTCATATTATTTTTGTATTTATTTGATTCTTGATTAAAAGCTTTTTGCAAACAAATAATTATGTGAACATTGCAAAGCTTTTTCGATTTTAAAATCTAATACGGAGGTTGCGCGCGGATTGACGATAGCTTCGGCGCGCGACAAGCGTGTGTGTCGTCTGTGTGTGTGAAAACGAGCACCGGCTATGTTCCAGTAACGAAACAGCGGTGAACTCCCCGGCGCGCAACAGCGTCTTAAAGCGGAAAATCTACCTTTCTCACATCTAACACACGCCTATAATCTACGTACAATTTACTTACTCACATTGGTAACTATCTATAATCGTTTACGCTTGGTTTTCGTCATAGACGCCGACTATATTCAATGTACTTGTTATTATTAGTAGGTACATACATCATTAAACACAATCGATTGTAAACTATAAACGATATAGTATAACATTTGCTCGATTATAATTTAAAATAGTTTAAAGACCTTGAAAACGAAAGTCGGCGCTTATGCATTTTGCTTTTCCCAAATCTTTCGCAGATATCGCAGCATGATTTTCTTACTGATAGAAAGATTACGCAAAATTACAAAATGGAATAATTCAATCGCCGATTAACACTTCTCTGTGTGATTAATACTTTCTCCTCTTCTAAATATATTAACGATTAAATCTTTCTATCATTAATTAACGTGCGCTGCACCGTGGCCTCACACCTACTATGCTGTTTAATCAATAAAGCGAGAGATTCGCCGACTTTGAATTACGCTGACTAGTCTCTTGATTGCAGGTACCTGCTATGAGGATATTGTCAGCGTAGTTAAATATCACTCTGTCTCTATCCCTCACTCGGCGAAAGCTGTTGTCGCCACATCTCGAACTTATTGTTTGTCTATCGGCTAAATACATAATGTCCAGGATTTATGGTTAATCCGCTCTAAGATCGCTCTTTAGATACACTTGGGAAGTAGAGTCGTTTTTGTAAAACACTCCCGAAAACGAATCGATCTCACTTTAGCGACGAAGGTAAAAACAATCGTCGTCTCACGTTCCGCTTCAAAAACTTGTTAGATGAGTGTTTTGTGTTTTACAAAATATGCTAGATCCACCACCTGAATCGTTCAATGTTGACGTTCCTTAATTGATAGCGTCTAACTGAAAATTCAATTTTGTGTGATAGCTTTTTTTTTACATCAGAGACATAGACATAGATAGATGGCTTGAGGATTTGCGTTATATTACGATCAGAAGATGCGCATATTGTTTTAATTAAATAGATACGACATCAAATAATAATTACATTAAAATAGATATTTGCCATTTAATATAAATTCTATATTACACGTACATTTAATATACGCATATTAAAATAATAACTATTAGAAAGATCCAGTTTTTTAGGTGGTAGATCATGCGTGTTGCTTGCATAAGAAGACTTTCAATAGCACGAATGTGAAGATGCGATAGATTGATCGAAGATATGATACCACATGCACGATTATTTTATATATATATATATGTGAATGTGCAAGTTTCAAGAACACACGAATACGTGTGCTAGAGACAAGACATACCTAGCCTTTTCATCATCCCCGATCATGCATACCGCGCTGTATCGATCACGTTACATACACACATACGCGCTATGATAATCCCGTCACTCTGAGCGTAACATTGCATTTCATAGGTGGCGGAGAATTATGAGACAAACGATAACGCAATATCTATTGATAAGAAAGCCAAGTACCAAGAATTATCGAAAAAGAATATTAAAATGTAAGATAGGGTTTCAGACACTTTAACAAGGTTGTTTTTTGACACGTTTTTTTTATGTAGAAATTGATCATTTTTAATTAATCGTTTACTTAATTACTTAGATCCTATAATTTTTATATTGTGTTTAGAGAAAAATCGTTTTGTCTCGCCTTTTTGCTTTTTCACTTATGTAGTTCTGTTTATAGTACTGGCAGCAAGTGCGAAGAAACTCGACGAGTTTATTATATTATAATCGGAGCTTCTATTAAACATTTTTTAAATGAATAATTTCAGATGCTGATATCCTGTGCTACACACACATGTGATACACAGACAGGTTTATATGTTATTTATTATAGAAACAGAAAAATTAACATCTGCATAAATTTAATTCTAATCCTGTAAACGTTTTTTTTTAGATACTAATTGTTTTAGATATTAATCCTGTAAACCTCTGAAATTTATGTCTGACGCGATTTTTTATTAGTTAAAAAACGTTGCAAAACATCTCTAAACATTCATGGAGTTTTATTTAACATTCTAACTATTCAGGGATTGTCTTCGTTTAATCGTATGTGCTTTTCATCCCTCGTCATCCAAGGACAACAGATTTAAATAATTGTCTTGCTGTCATCTGCAGAGCGGACAAGTGTCTTCCGTCTGTCTATCTAGTTCATTATTCATTAACGCTTCACAGAGAGATGTTATGTCATGCTTTCCAGCAGTACAATGTAAAACACCGCTTTTCCCCTCTGTGCTGTTTTTCATTCATCTGCTTTCAATGGCGGTCTATGTATACTTCGCTTCGTAAGCGAGTTAAATTTCAATATATGCGAGGCACACTGTGTTTTCTACAGGATATACATTTGAAATGTGTTGAAAAAAAGCACGTAGTAATAGTTTTATTGAATTTATGTTTTCTCTGAAACGTTCTCTTTGAAAAAGAATTTAAACGACTTTAAATCTCAAAAAGCTCAAGATAAATTTTAAATACATCCGTGATTTTAAATATAAAGAATCAAAAAGCTTTTAGTCAGCTTAAATATTTCACATATAAATTGTATATAAAAAAAGAGTGAAAATTTTTCTCAGTAAATCCGGCTTTGATTTATACATTGCAGTATATCATTATACATACATTGCAGTATATCCTGTAAACATCTGTTTACATTGTTTGTACATAGAATTTCAAGAAACAAAATGTACATTTGCCACAGCAACACTCTCATTACAAACGAAATAATATGCATTGACAAATGCAACTGAAATTATTGTTTTCAGCCTAAGTGTGATAGAAGAGGAGTAAATGCATTATTGTGCTTCGAACACGATAAGCGGATAAGAAAGATATATCACTGCTGCTTATTGCACACTTTGCACAACACAGAAACTAATTGCATTGTTTTTATCTCTGGGAGATATTCTCATTTAATAATTCTATATATCGTGTTGATTTAAAATTTAGTCATTTGTTTGTTTGTTTGTTTAGGAACATGACAATCGAATTTATGAAATTGTTATGTTTCTTTTTCTAATCACTATGTTGTTTTCTAATCTGTATTCTACATCCTAATTTCGACCACATTGGCGGCATCAGAGAATTTCGATAACAATTGATTTGCAATTCGTTTCTGTCGTACAATCGATAGATATTAATTAGACGGATAGTTCCAAGAATGCAATATCTACAATTTTCAATATGTATTATAATATTCATCTATAACAATTGCATTTTATGTATTATCATTCTTGCTGGCCCGAATAACAATATGTTACCGAATGCGCTCTAACAATAAACTAAACATTGATCGAGATAACTTCGGAAGTGCGACGTTTAAATCTTTGTTTTCTACTGAAATTGTGATACTTGTAATAATAATAGCAATTATTATTACAATGAGTTGGCGATGAGAGAATATTTTCTTCTTTTTAACGGTTGAAAACATTTATCTCAAAAAAATTGATTTCTTTCTGAAAAAATGTAAGCATGCCGACGTTATCTCGAGAAGAAAGTTTGTGAATATTTATTAACATTTGTATTGATTGACAGCTCTTTTAGGGCGGCAAAGCGTGCGATTTCTCAGCCACCCCTAGGCAAGACATCTTTCCTGTTGGAACGGTCTACGAGTGTGGGCCCTTCTGTCACATCCGCATCAAGCAACGTTCAACAATCAGCAAGAACTGAGAAACTCTGACGATTTGCACGCTGCCGCTCGTTCTTCGAGTCTCGGCGGTAGCTCGCGAAACAGAGAACACAATCATGATTTTTGATTTATATATTTGATTTATATATTTGATAATAAAACAATTCTTTTCTCTCTCTCTTTTTCGTAGAATAATTATATTTCATAATAATCTTGTAGAGTTTTTCACACACATGGTATAAGAATTTCATGAATTCGTATATAATGTACTTGATATTCTATTTATTATGATAGATTTTTAATGACATGAATGGTTGCTGTCTCATTTCTTGTATTGTAAAAGTCTTTCTCTTTCTTGTTATTGAACATTCTTGATTTCACACAAACCAATAGTTTTGTTCCTAAAAAAATGTTCCTAAAACACTTCTTTTTGAAATTTAGTCATTTTATCTAATAATATATATTAGATCTCTTTAATCTTAAGATCTTGTTTAATTTAAAAAGTCTTCTTTATTCGAGTTTTTAGATACGTATGAGATTTTGTGCGTATATTATAGATTCTTGAGTCTACAAATCCTGCATTTTTAGATCTTTAGTTCCATGAGACATTTGTACAGCTCCTGTTATACAATTTACATTGTGTTGTGAAACGAAACAAACTACGTATTATTCCAATATGAATAATTCATATACTTTCATGTATACCACTTCCATATATATTAGTTCTATGTATTTTCTTGTAGTTATTTTCCGTCATTTTTATATCGCAATTTATCAGAGTAATCTCATTGTATGTGCTTACGTTAGAAGCAAAGGTTTTAAATATCTCTTTTTTCTCATTTAGTCTGGATGTCTAATGTCACTTGTGTGAGCAATGTGCAAAGATAGAAATTATGACATTTAGAAAATTTTGTTTAGCGGAATAATGCGCCAAGAAAGAGAAAAATTGTTAAAAAAAACTGTTACCTGAGCCTCCCTGTTATTAAATAAGGAGAAGTAATGTTATCTGTGACGCTTAGAAATAATTAATTAGTGTAAGATCTGTTAGTACTCTACTCATTGCCAAATGTTTATAGACAGATGTAATACGTAATGCTCTGCAAGGTCTGCGCTACAAGTTCTTTCAGCGCTACTTTTTCACGTGAGATAAGCATATCGGTGGTAAGAAAAAGACACAAGGTGGGAAAATAAGAAGAATAAGAAAAACGGTATTTGCAAAACAAGTGTTTTGCAGATGATACATGATTGTCGCGTACAATCTAGTTTCGACGTACTTGTTACACACGATCACGCGATTTTTTATTCGTTCCAGAAAGATTAACATTATCGTGATAATGATACATACATATATTATTTTTTATCTGCGAACACACTCTCTCAGATCAAAGAAACGCTCGGTATTTTATTACATTGACTGACAAAAAAGCAAAATATTTGTACTGAAACAAAATAAATGACAGTATTAATAATAATTTATGAAACATGAGAACCTAACGTTACTTTAGAGAGAAAGTGAGAAGACAATTACTTTAGATTATTAATCTCCGAACAAAGATGTATATATATTATATATAAACGTGTGTTTTTCACATTTTTCTTTGTACATACAATGGAATGGTATTTGAAAAATGTTTCTGAAAAAAACAAAAATAACGCGTATATCTAGAAGTATCCGCGCGCTCGACTGTGAAAAATTACGGAATATGTCACGCTCGTATGTATCACAATTACAAGACGAAGCATCGGTAACATATAGACGACAAAAACAAAGTTACTTCCCTCTTATTACATAGTAACATAAAGCTATAGAGTATAGGTGATGTAAATACGGTAGACGCTGTGTAAATAATTATGTTTGTGGATAATGTTAGAGAGAGGGGCAAGATCATATTTAAATGATTAGAACTGCTAGCAGGATGCTTCGTCGATGAAAGTGCGAAAAGAGAGACAAGTGTGTGAGTCGGAGATGAAATGACATAATAATGATAAGAACGGTAATATAGAAAATTTTATTTTTCCGATTCAACGCAAATTGCCACTTTCAAGAGTTGAAAAGTTTGCGAATTTTGCAACAACATCCCGGAAAGACAAAGAAAAAAACATATGATTCGTCTCAACTCCGAATCGTATTACCGACTTAAAGGGAATAGAAGAGACATAATCAACGGTGTTTTATTACGCTTAAATCTGTCACAATCAACGCTAAAAAGTGATAAAATTTTTCTATAAGCATGATTCGAAGTACACGGTGTCCTAAAAAAAAAATTTTATACAACACAAATACAATTCACGCAGAGAAATTTGTATCAACGATCTTGTAGGTTTTTAACCATTTTGGTTGTAAGGTTGCAAATTATTTTGTTTTTAAATTGCGAGAATCTTTTGAAGCACGTTGTTTTAATTTACAATCATATTTAGAACGTATTTACAAAGAAGGAGTAAATATCATATTTTTATACATTTATATTTATTATTATCGTTAGAGAAAAAATAATACATCGATCTTTCGTAAAGATTAAATAACGACTGCAGAAAATTGCGTTAAAATTTTATACATTGCATACACACACATACACACACATACACAAATACACACATAAAAATAATAAAAAGCGATAAATATACATATATATAAGTCCGCCTTGCTATCCAATCTCTATCGCTGTCGGGACACTCTGTAAAATCGAATCAAGCACGACAAAGGAGACGGAGATTAATTTGTTGCCACTATGTGTCTCTCTAGATAATCAATTTGCTAAATTTGCCATGTTAATCTCCCGATCCTGACACGAAAGAGAAAGCATTACGTATTGCTCAAATTGCTATATTAGCTGTGGTGCTTGCATTACGCAAGTTGATATCATCAGTAATACTGACTGTTTGTATATTGTTGTAATATGGCACGAGAATAGTTCTATATATATATATATACAAACGTCTAAAACTTTAAATATATAAATGAGAAAAATATATATACACACATATATATATTGTTACAAGTTGTGAATTTGGAAATATAAATGAATATGAATATGTGCATATAATATGTGCGTATATGTTTTCTTGCGAGGTGCTGCAAAGTTCTGCAGATTGGAAAGAAAATCTATAATCTTTTATTCAATTCAATTTTTTGTTCTTGATTTTTTTCGAGAAAGTTTACATCATTAGCATTGAAAATCCGAATTTTCTGATTTTAATAAACCATTACTATAATCTTTCTCTATGAGAATCGTCTGAAGGCAAAATGAAAGGAAAGAAGATTACTTTAAGATTGTTTGTGATAAGAGATGTTAGAGAAGATTTTCTTTTTTTTGTGTAATATATAATAGTAGAATATATATATATAATTAACCCTTTCTCGTAAGAAATTAGTTTGCCAAAACGCGGGCCAAAGTGGCAAATGAAGTTTTTCGCGAAACAAGCTAAATATTCTTTTTGTTTTTTTTTTTTCATGTTTGATCCATAAGTAGCACCACGAGTCTGACTCGTTATTATACAGAAAAGGGTTAATCAATTTGTTGTTACTATCGTTGTAATATCTTATTGATGCGTATAAAAAACTGAGAGAAGAGAAAAAAATAAGGATAAATTGAATCATTTTGTAAAACTGAACTATGAAACATCGTCTACAGTATGATTTGTAGTAGATAAGCGACAACAACGGTGGTACCTTCAGTCATGGGCGGCACTTCTTGTTACGAGCGCATTATAGGCGCATATAGGTACAACAGAAATATTTTACTTATATATATATGTATGTATATATATGTATATATATATATACACACACATACATACATATATACACACACATATATATATATATATAAATGAACGATCAGTGTACTGACGAGAGTTATATTTTTGTTAGCGTAACGTAAAAGAAGACGTATTGTAATAAACATTAACTGGAAATCAATTGTTTTGTATTACGCGCTACCTCTAGTGTGTAAACAATTGTTTTATATATATAAATATGTATATATAATAATGGTTCACTACTGGTTCGACCGGTTTCGTTAAATCGAACCTGCTACAGCGAAACACTCGTTTCTTTTCCTAGATAAGAGAGATAAGGAAGATAACGCTTAGCGAACACACAAACCTTGTATTCTATTTCCTTCTCTCATTGAATATTATAATAAATGATAAATCATTGTGGTTTAAATGTATCTTTCTTCTATTTACTTTCTCTCTCTGTCATATATAATAATTTCGTTGTAACAATTTCTAAGACAAGTGTTAAATAAAATTGTATACGTGTGTGTAAATATATAATATACATATAATATAAATTGATACAAAAACAGGAATATGTAATAAATAAATATGAGTATATGTATGGATATGTATCATGTAATATCTTAACATATGATAAGACTCTCTCTGTTATTTCTTAAAACGTGAAAAAGATCCCAGCAACATTTTTTCGCTCCGCAATGGTAGTTTTTTAAATAAACAGAGACGTTCCCGGGTGATTTTTTCGTGACAACTGCTGCATTGCGATCATAGACATATAAAACTGGTTTTACATTCTGTTCAAAGAGAGAAGGTACCTGTAGCGGACGAAAACTCGTCCTGTTTCGCGCATCTTCTCTACCAGAAAGGTCACAGCCATTGGCTGCCAGCAGAGAGAGTCATTCATTGAATCATCCTACGGTTCAGAGGTGTAGTTGTCATATTGTTATGGTGTTTCGTTTATGCACTGTGTAGTTTGATGCAATTCTATATGATTTTACATGCAAAAGTCGATATAGAATCTATAGAATAGTAAAAAAAAGTTTTACAATAAATTATAAAGATTATATTTAAATGAATATGGCAGATGTAACATTGACAGAGGAAGATTTATTAAAAAAGCACAAAAAAGAACGAAAAGAACTGCAAGGTAATTAATAACCGTAAGATCTTTATATTTGTTATTAAGAGAAATCAATTATAATCTAATTCAATAAGGTTTTAAAGATTTGATCACTCGTGACAAGGTTACAATTCTTACATAATAATGGTAAAAAAAGTTGCACTTAGTAAGTAAGAATTTTATTTTTATTCACAGCCCAAATACAAACGTTAAAGAAGTCAATTTGCAAAGGCGATAAGAAGAAGAAGAAAGAGATTTCTGAAGAGATAGGACGTCTAGAAGAAAGTCTAGAAAAACGGCAAGCAGAAGAATTGAACACATGGAAATTGGCTCATATTACTCTGACAAGCAAAGAACAAACAGAGCCCGTACAAATAATTGAAGAAATCAATAAGGACAACAATTGCACAGAACAGCCTACATATAGGATATCTAAAGCACAGAAGAGAAGGGAGAAGAAAGCAAATGAAGAGAAGGAACGTAATCAAAGAATTATTGAACAAGAAGCACTTAATGTTTTTGGAAGGAGAAATGTTGAGATTGAAGCTATAAAGAAGATTCTGTCAGATCGCGACTTAATAATTTATGAAATTCCTAGTGATGGTCATTGGTATATAGATTTTATTATTATTTTTTAGTAGATATGTGCATGTATATATCTTTTTTCATTGCTAACAGTTTTATTGCTAAAATTACTGTGTTGTAGTATGATAACATAGATATATAATTTAAAATTGTTTATCTCTAAATCTACAAAAATCTGATTTTATTTGTAGTTTATACAATGCCATTGCTCACCAACTTAAAATAAATGGAGAGACACCTCTTAGCTTACATGATCTTAGAACAAAGACTGCTGATTATTTGAGAGAAAACATGAATTACTTTTCATCATTTCTCTGCAATCCCATATCTAAAACTCTCTTAACACCTGAGGAATGTGAAAAATACTGCAATGATATAGCTGAAACCAGTACTTGGGGCGGTGACGTTGAGGTAAAGATACAGCATATTCCATAAACTCTTTTTTTTTCTCTAAAATATTAACTATTTGAGAGATATATACATATTTTTTCTAAATTGTTTTTACAGTTACAAGCATTGTCACGTATACTAAAATGTCAAATTGAGGTCATACAAGCTACAGGATCTCCACAAATTTTTGGGGATGAATATAAAAATGGTAAAAAAATAACAATTACTTATCATCGTCATATGTATGAGTTGGGTGCTCATTACAATTCTGTTACAAAATATGTTCAGAATGAGGAAAGTTGATAAAAGTCTTCTTTTAGACTTTAGTTTTGTTTTATGTTGCAAATGTGTCTTCATATTTTATCATTGAATTGTTCATGTGTTTCACACAACTTCCAACACATATTTAGATTATTTTTCCATATTAAAAAAATTGATAAATTTCCAGAAGGTATAAAATATTGACATACAGAAGTATTCCCTGAAAAGCTGCCAGTAAAATATTTTCAATCTTCCAACGAGATTTTATATTTCTAATCTTTACAATTATTGTGATGATCATTAATGTTTGTAAGAGAAATTCTTTAAATGTATACAATAATTATTAAAGGATAAGTATGTAAAATAGAATTCTTTCTAAGTTTTTAAAATTAAAGACTTAAAATTAAGACCATGTTTTAAAAAAGAGAGAAAAGTAAGAAATATTTTGATCCATAAATATGATTATTATTTACAGGATCAAAAGATTAATCTATTAAGTGACGCACACTCTTTAGAATTTCTCTTATTTACAAGTAGTTAAATGCAGAATACATATCAATATACTGTCAATAGAAACATCTTGATAAAATGTAAGCATTAAAATTTTGATCTATGTATATAAAAAAACTGACTGCTAATGTAACTCTTAAATTCTAAAATAGTACATCCGATAGATCACATTTTCATCGATGGCAGTCGAGATAACAGCGCACTTAATATTAGAAATAGAGTAGATGCCTGCATCTCTTGTGATATATTAACATTTATAATTGTGTATATGTGAGATCTTCCTATTATTAGACAAATAGATTTCAGTTACATTTTGCACTAAACATGCGATGAAATTTTAAGGCTGTTTTAATAAATTAAACAAACAAAATATACAATGCAACTATGAACAAACTAATATTGCGACAAATTAGATGTAAGCTTTCTCAGAGCTGTTGTGTTATTACATATAGTAATTAAAACCAAGTTATAAAAAATGATTCTGTAAGTGAATATCGGACAATATAAATATGCTGCCAGCAAATATGCAAGTACTTATTAAAAGTCAGTGTTCTTTGGCTTGTTCTGAAAAATATACACACGCATTACATACATGTTATTCTGTTACTGCATACATATTGCTCGTGTTTACCGTAGTTACTATCACATCCTTCCTGAATATAAAATCCATCAGAACAGAAATCATATTAGCAAAAGTTCAAGTTAGCTTTTTTTTTTATATAGTTTCTCTAATGAAAATTTGTATCTTCCAAAATTGCAATTCATAAAACAAGTTACATGTAAATTCAATGCTGTAGATTATTGATCAAAGCAAATGATATCTACGGTGCGTTAATCGAATAATGTACTCTTGAACTGTATATCTTGATATGATATATATTATGTGCCATATAATGATATAAAGAGCAGATAAGAAAATAAATAAATAAAAAAACATTAAGTAAAATATATACACAACATGATGGTATTTTCTTGCGATTTTGTGAACAATAATATATTTCATTGTAATGAATGTGTCAATAATCGGGTATCAAATAAATATACAAAAGAAGATGATTAATTTTATTCAATTTTTATGTTCTAACTAAGACTTTTGTCTATTTAAATATACATAAATAATTTCCATTTTTCGTCAAATAGAAAATATCAAAAGTTTTGTTACCAAACAAAAAAATTGAAGTTTTAAATAATTATTAGCTTTAGCTTATTTCTTTAATTATTGTCTGTTCTATTTTTCTCCATTTTCGCTTGTTTTATCATCTTCTTTGTTCTTATTTGGATCATCCGGCTTCATCAAAGGGAAGAACAATACTTCCTATAAAAAAGTTTAATAATTTTCAAAGTCAAATCAAAGTATAATGATAATGGCTTAAAAACTCTTTCCAAAACAATTTCTCTTTATAAGTGGAATAGAATTTTTTATTTTATTCATAATATGAATAGTTAACAAATTACTTACTTTAATGTTATTTGTATCAGTGAGGAACATTGTCAATCGATCGATACCCAAGCCCCAACCAGCCGTTGGCGGCAAACCGTATTCTAAAGCGGTGCAGAAATTTTCGTCGACTTGTTGAGCTTCTTCGTCGCCGGCTGCTTTATCCTTAGCCTGTTGCTCGAATCTAAGTTTGAAACATTCATTTACTTATAATACATATTTGAAAACTTTAACAATTCAATTATCGTGTTCTTAACATTTCCAAATTTTTGTGCAATAATATTTAAACAATTGTGACAAACCTTCTATTTTTTATATATTTACCTTTCTCTCTGGACCACTGGGTCGTTCAATTCAGTGTAAGCGTTACAAATTTCCTTTTTCATAATGAATAATTCGAATCGTTCTGTAAGTCCTTTTTCAAAACGATGCCATTTTGCTAATGGCGACATTACTTGCGGATGATCAATGATATAAGTGGGATTAATACACTTCTCCTCAATAAATTCTCCTACAAGCTGTTATAAAAAACAAATTTAAGATAGATAATACTAGTGCGCGTAAAAGATATATACACAAGTATATTAGTTTTATATTTCTATTTCTACAATCTTTATTTTTTTCAAAGCAAAACAATAAATATATCGAGATGTTATTAAATTTAAACTATATTTTACCTTGTCTAACAGTCTTGCTGATGTTTTTGGAGGAGGACATTCGATTTCGTGCTGCGCACAAAGATCACTGAGAATTTTGTTCGCTGCTGGCGTGTTGAGCTCGTTAGCTTGTGGCAACTTGATTTTAAGAATCTCCTCTAAAGTTTTTATCATCGAGATGCGCTTAAAAGGCGGAGTAAAGTCGATCTCAATCTCTTCGCCGTCCGGTCCGTCGGGATGATACTTTATTTTATACGTGCCGAATAAAGACATTACCATGCCGGACACCATAGTTTCCGTGATGCTCATTAAATCTTCATAATCCGCGTACGCCATATAAAATTCACAGGTAGTGAACTCGGGATTATGCGTCATGTCGATACCCTCGTTCCTGAATTGTCTACCGATTTCGTACACTCTATCAATTCCACCAACGACCAACATCTGTTAAACATTTACAGGACAATTGTATTGTATTTCGCTCAAAAAATGAATTTTTTTAATTTATACAACGCCATAAATGTTACTTTGTGATATAATTCCGGAGCGATCCTCATGTATAAATCCATGTTGAGTTCATTGTGATGCGTGATGAAGGGTTTCGCGGTTGCACCTCCGGGTATCATGTTCATCAAGGGAGTTTCGACTTCCAGAAAACCCATTTCATCTAGAAATCTTCGCATGTAAGAGATTATCCTCGCACGCAAGTAGAAAATTTGTCGAACCCTGTCGTTCAATATAAGATCCAAATATCGCTGTCGGAATCTTGTTTCCTGAATTATAAATAAAAATGTGATTTCTATATAACACACACACACACACACACACACAATCTCTTTTTCTAATATATATTTAACATATATTTCAAAGATTAATTCACACTTTGTTGCAAAATGTTCTTTCCTTACTTTTTCTTTTAAGCCATAGTAGAGATGAGGTAACATATGCAAACATGGACTTAGCAGAACAATACTTTTTGGTATAATTGAGAATTCACCCTTTTTGCTCTTTGCGGGACGGCCTAAAACACCTATAATGTCGCCCCTCTTAATCTTTGCAGTATCCTCCGCAAATGCGTTCTCATCTTGATAAAACTTTGCATTGGCTAGTACTTGTATTTTAACTCCTTCTCCACGAAGATCGTAAAAGATCAGTTTGGTGCCAGATGGTCGGATAGAATGAACACGTCCGGCGATACTGCATTCCTCTTCGAGTACTTCACCGTCAGTCACAACATCGATATACTTGTCGACGAAGTTTTGAAGGGAAATTGTTACATGGAATTTATGGGGATAAGGATTAATACCGCTAGATCTAAGATGATTGACATAATTAGACCGGATCTTAAAATATTCCTGTAAACAATAAAAATCATGGTGAGCAGATTATTCTATACAATATCGAAGTACAAGGTCAAAGAAAAGCTTTAAACAAAAATTCTTATATTAATTTAAAGTTTAAACGGGAAGTGGATAACAATTTGAATTAAAAAAATTTAATATGTCCATAAAATAACTTTACTAACTTTACTTCTGCAAGATTTCTGCAAAATTTATGTGTAAAACAAACAAAATCTGCCTTAAAGATATTCTAATGCATTTTCCTATATAAATTTCTTTCTTTTTGTTTATCCATCAAAGTTGTAATACATTACATTTGGACTAATATCTTCATCTTTGACCATATTCTTCTTGGAGGAAGTTGCTTGAGCTTGAGATGCTTCCGCCTTTTTAGCCTCTTCCTTCAGGGCTTTCTCTTTGGCCTTCTGCTCAGCTTTGAGGCGTCTTTTCTCCTCACTGCAACGAAAACATGTCGTAATATTAATATCTCTCTTAATATCTCTGACAATTTGACACTTCGTATCATCGATTCATTACGCACTTCATGAAGAACCGTCGTAGGTCCGTCTGACGTAACTTTGTCTCGTGTCTCGCCAGACACGTTGTTCGCGCTACCGGTTGCGCGTGGATGACACCGCGTGGTACTTTGGTTAAGGTACCAAACATGATCGCTACACGATTATCGCAATTAGCGCAATTAAACTTTACCCATATGGCGCCTAGATTTCTCTAGGAGATATCGCTATCTGCGAAAAACCGCGGGCCAATGCGAACCACGTCGCAGAGAGAGAGTGTGACGCGAAGAGACACATGTGTCGCACGAAGAGATTAGGTTATGTCGAAACCGATTGAGCGCTAAAAGAAAGTGAAGCGATCGTGCGACCAACAGCCCGGCGGATTGTTCGCTCTTAGATAATCTTGTTTGAAATTATTTTACTCACTTCTTAGATATTTTTTCCGTTTTCTTATCAGTCACACTCGACATGTTGCTACGAGCAATGTGCCTGTCAGCCAGCTGCGGTAACAGAATTCTCACACCACCTCGCTCATCCGCACGTTGACTCACGTTGGTCAAACTGAAAGAAAGGACTAAAGAAGAGACGGTTCAGATCCCGGATGCTAAAAAGGTACCACGTTTCACGTAAATCCATGTGATCGCAGTCGATTAGAACAGATGTCCGCAGAATAAACGAATATTTTCGACTAGTAGTTGACGCATTTTTAAAATGACATCGTTTTCTAAAAAAATACACACGTAAGACATCATGCGGATTCTCTTTCGAATATTCTTAAGATTAATTAAAACTTCAAATTTTTAATGTCAAACTTGTATACTTTTTTGCATGCATATAACCTACGTAGATACAAATATTTTTTCTCCTGAAATATATTATTTCTTTATTATTTTCTTATACGGCTCTGCTCACTTGTAAAATATTTACGTCTTTGTATATTTTTTTAAGTTTTCGACGATTTTCTGAATGATTGTTAATTATAGGTAGACATGCTGAATGTCTGTCGAATTGACCGCCATTATCGAAAAATCGCGAGAGATCGATGTCGTCATGGTGACGTCAATTTGTTAGCGCAATTCAGTCAAGTTGTGCGTCTGCATGATGGACGGTTGTTTCACTTCGAGCGATTTAAAAGCGCTTCAAAATTTAATCTGCCCGCCGAAGGATGATTCCGACACAAACATCGATGACGATTTGCCGCAAGTGGGCGCGACAAAGTTAAGTGAGTTTAACAATTGATTGTTTACAACTGATCAGTTATGGAGATGTCGGAAAATTGGTTGTTAGAGAAGCTCGGCTTCTTCTCGCTCTCGGCTGTAACGCGCTAACTAATTTACATAATCAATTACAAATCAAAACTGGATTTCAATCAAATTAGATTTCGTTAAAATTTTGTTGTTGCGGGGTTTATTCAACGCTCATTGTTCGATATATTATTATTTGGCCGAGTAAAGAAACGCAAATCGTAATTAACTATGTATGTACGACAAACAAATGTAATAACTTCGTATTTCATTGAGCGCGTTCGCAACTTTATTCGCTACGTGTTGCTTCGCAAAGATTTGCGACTCTATATTTATGAACTATTTCTCATTTTCGCGTGTACGCGAAATTTGCCGATTTAAAAGAGAAATTAATTAAGAACAATGAAACTGCGATTACCGCAGAAGAAAAGAATGTTACTCGTGTTTTAAAAGATAAATTTTGTATCATCACGTTATTGACAAAATAAATTATTTATACTTTAAGGACCGAGTGATATTGGTGTTTCGACTGATTCTCCTGAGGATCATTCAGGACCATACGCACCACTTCAAGGCGCAGATAATGATATCTGGCATCCTGCTGAAGCAGCTGATATTTCAAGTGTACAGGATCACGATCCTCGAAATGTGCCTGAATACGAGATAAAGTTCAAACAAGCAGTGACAGCGGAAGATATTTATCTGGGAGTAAGTTTTTTACATCTATATATATTATTTTTATAATCAGATATAAAGTTGGAGCAAAAACTTAATATTTTAAACTGTCTCAATATTTGCAATTTTAATTTTATTACAAAGAAAAACTGTTTAAAAACGAAAATGATATTACATTGCGCTAGAAAGATGCGATGTGAGAACAGTATTTGATGTTAGTTATTAATTTACTAATTTAATTTAACTTTTTTGATTGGCCCACAACATATGAGCAAGCAACAGACTTAGCAACTATATGATGTATGTGGGTCATAAATGTGCATAAATTTTTCATGAAAATATTTAAGATTTCAATAGAAAAATATCAACCCTCCAGATTAAAATTGATGTAATTCCTATATCTCTTTTTGATTGTATTTTGATAAACAATTTTGCAATTCTGGTGGTTTTCGTAGAAAGAGTAAAATCGTAGTTGAAAAGACTAATAAATCAGAACTAAGATAACACAAACATGTGTCGGAAACTTGGGTTGCTCTTTCTCAAGTGTCGGATGCTCGCGTAGAGCGAAACAATTCTTACCGTCGACACATTACGTGTAAATCTCACGGCAAACAGTCCTGAAGACGAACGAATTGTTATTTAGATGGGATTTAAAACGCCGAGCACGGCGTCCTGCGAGTGGCTGTCGGTCCTGGTTAAATTGCCGGAAGAAACGCGGGAAAAAGTAGAACTCTCTGTAGAATCCGAGGCGATTGACGTGCGCAGTCCAAGGTGAGACGACCACGGAGAATTTATCGCAGTAACCTGCTTGATAGAAGGCAAGAGAAAGAGAGCAAAGCGCGCGCTCTCGCCGCCGGGGTTGATTTCGACGTACGGGCGGGACGTCTGTACTTTCTTTGACAATTTTACGAGGTCGTAAATCTGTCCCGCGTGTAAAACTAATCCTGATTCCTCCAGATATCGGCTACATCTACCGACACCGCATACGGTGGATCCGAACGCGTCCTCCGCTAAGTGGCACAACGACACTTCCACCCTGGAAGTTACCCTGAGACTCAAACGCGAACTGGACTATGTAAACTTTTGATGCCGAATCAATCCGTCGTCCCTCGAGACTGTCTATTCGACTTAACGTTGTAAGCGAGTTATTGTTGTTACATTATTCTATTGCAGAGATGTTTCCGATCGAGCGCTCACAAGAAGCATTTATTCGATCAAATCAAAAAAAAAAAAAAAAAAAAAACCTAACAAATGATTCTGCTTTGACGAGCGTAGAATAAAGTTTTTTCTAACACATATATCCCTGGCAGGTAATCTATTCTTTCTCTCTTTTACTATGCGCAGCTAGAAATAATGATTTTTCGAGACGTAATCTCTCTTATGTGAGCACGTTGCATAAAGCGAATGAGACGAGTTTATCCGGTTCACACACACACACACACACACATACATTGTGAAAGACACATTTATCATATTCCCCGTTATATCCTGATAGATTTTTTTGACTCCCGTCCTTTGCGCGTAATCAACGACAAAATCGTATTTGCATTTTGTGCAATGCCTGCATGTCCTTGAATACGCCGATCGCTCTCGCGATTGTTACGCGATGGTTATTTTCTTGCACATAACAAATTGCACCTGGATAATTGTAGATCGTTCATTTTCACGTTGTAGCAAACGTCCATCGTGAGCAAGAAACGACAGATAATATTAACTACGGAATATAGACAATAGGCACGTAGATAATAGGATTGGATGGACCGGAACGCTTGTTCTGTGAGACAATCGCTTAAGGACAATAGTACTTGAACTGTGTGCGTGTGTATGTGTGTGTGTGTGTGTGCAGACATAGCTACTAGAGTATCTAATTCTTGAATTGTATAATACTAGAATTCGAGATAATGGAGAAAATCCTTCTCTCTCAATGTGCGACAAAAAATTTACTCGCAATCTTTTGTATTTTTTTCAAAGTAAAAGAATATCGATTATATATAATTGTCGCGCTGTTAAAGTATTAAGGATTACATAAATCCATAATTACCGTATAATTAAAAAATATGTTGAGAGACGAAGATTGGATCATGTCATCTATCGCGACAGAAATGACAAAAGACATTTTCAAGCCGAAACACAAAGCTCTGTAGTGAAAGCGAGGGATTACTCGAAACGTGCTTCTCTACGCGCTTATAACGCAAAACAAATGCTTTCATCTCCAGCTGCTGCTAAAAGCATTTGTTTTGCTTGTTTTTTTTTCGTGAAATATAAATGTATCGTTGCTGTTTTAAAACAATCGCGCTTTTTCACGTGGTTTTATAACATGTCGTTATGTGTGCACTTGTTGATCAAATTAGCGCGTTTTTGTGAACGCGATTTTCGCAAATCGACGAACGGCACGATGACGATTCACTCCCAATTAGCTTTGTTAGAACTTAATTAATCTCTGTGGTCGTGGTTCGTTAGCTTCTCGCCTGTGCCTTAATTTCTGACGGCTAAAAGTTTTTAATTCCGAAACAACTTAGTTAGTCGTTATTATCGAGTAATATTCCATTTCACATTTTTTTACAGAGAGAATCTTCCAGAGGGTCGTTTCCACGTGCAAGAAAGTTACGTCGTCAAAAATTAGGTTTGCGAAGACTATGCGCAGCTTTGTCTTATGTAAGGACTCTCTTTATCTTCAAGTTCGTAAAAAAAAAAAAAACTGGAAAAGTATCTGTAATATGATAAGAGATCGATTGCTGTTCGATTTTTACGAGCTAAGCTTAAGTTAAAGTTGAAATCGCAGCAAATCATATTTGATTTACTGTTTAATACACACTAATAACAATAAAGACGTTTTTGTCAACTGCACCGAGGTGACGCACAAGATGGCGTAAGATTTTACTTCATCTTTGCCCTACCTTTAAAATTTACTTGAGAAAACGATTTTACAAGGCGGATTTTCTCGCCCGACCGTCGCACTTGAAGATGCGCTCCTTATGGTATGCAAAAGGTATAGCTGCTCGTTTACATAGAACCGTCTGCATTATGACAGGCTGTCTTTCATCTTTCTCCAGTGTGCTTGCTTGGCGAAAAATGTAAGAGATAGTAGTAGCCGTTTTTTTGCAAATACTTTGCATACATTATATATTTCTTAATTGTTATTAATATTAGAGTATAACGTTCATCATAGTAACGTAGAAGAAACACGTTCTAAACAAATACTCCGAAATATCTTTGTGTTAAAAGTTTGTGAATGGAAATCCCTCGTATTTCGTCAAGTCAACAGTTCTATTTTGTGAAACAAAAAAAGATCAAATTTTCTATCAATATTAAAATATTTGAATCCAATACATTATGCATGATGAAGTTAGCGCACCACATTTACTATTCTAAAGAAGGTCTTCCCAAGAAGCCTCCATAGCTCAGGGGTTAGAGCACTGGTCTTGTAAACCAGGGGTCGAGAGTTCAAATCTCTCTGGGGGCAAGTTTTTTTTTTTTTTTCTTGGTGTCTTTCATACGACAAATATTAATATAAAGTATTAAATTATATCGAATTGTTTTTGTTATTTATCATGTAAATATATATATTTATATAAGGAAAATATGTATGTATGTGTTATACATACAAATTTAACTTCACTTTAAAATACTTTATTTAATTATACTTTTTGTATATTTTATATTATATTTATTTATATGTAATATTAAATATTTTTTATATAATAATTTTATTAATACGAAAATATTTCATTTATATAATAACTATTTTAATATGTAATCTTTATCAATATATATAATACATATATATAATAACTATTTAATATATAATATTTATAATAGATACTTTATATAGAATAAATATATTTTTATGTATTATTTTTTATTATTCAGAATGTATAAAAATAAGTGATAACGCACATTATCTCTATGTAAGATAAAATTCGCCAGAATCAGACGAAATCTGTTTTCAACGCGATCGACGCATTTCTGCGGAACTTAATTAAACCGAGTTCGTTCGTTTCTAATCCGTTAGTCAGTTCATAAAACCAGGCTTCTCTATCGACTTAAGGAATCGACTTAAGGAATTGCCACACGCGGTGTCGACGTCAACGTTTATTAAGAAACTTTGTCACCCTTCCCGTCCTTGAGTTACATCGTTTACCTCGTAGTGTTTAGTACATCTACACACGCATACACAGAGAGAGTATGTCAGATATCTACTTATTACACACACACACACACACATACACACATACACTACAAGTTTCAAAGATTTTATGATTTAAAGAAACTATTACTATTTTGACATATTTTGTGGTTATAGCAAGAGAATTATTGTTGACTAGCCCTGCGGGATATATAGAGTATTAAACTTTCCGAAACTTTCTCAATTTAGCATTGAGCCATTGCAGCTATCGAGTTTCTTGAGTGTCTTGCAGTCGAGACGTATAAGAGAGACATATATAATATAAACGAAGATATTACACAGATTCTGAACGACATATTCTGAAACTTGAAATTTGCATGAAATTGTTACAGGTTTGCGCGAAAATAGTTTATTACGATTATAATATTCTTTTTGTATTATTCTCTCTTTCGAAAAAAGCGTAATTTAAATATTAAAAAAAAAAAAGAAATAACTTTCTTGTATTTTTAATATTTAATTTTTATGCGATATGATAAGTCACTGAGCAAGCAGTAATTTTTTTCATATATTAAAAAATTAATAAGATAATGAGATATCTCTCTCTCGCGGTAATTAAAATTATATTTCTATGTTATGTTTCTTCGTATAAGCAGAGCAAGAGTTAAGAAAAAAAAAAGAAATAACGCAAAAGCGAAGTAAACTGCACTTGTAGCGAAACACATGTGCAACTCTCATCTCCGTGATATATTTCTGAGATGCGTCGGGACTTGTGTATGCATTCGGCCAATTATTTTGCCATTTCATGCGGGCAGCGTTAGCCATTCTATCGCGCCATTGCGCTTTCGTCCGGGATATTATTCAAGAAATGGGAAAGCCATAATGGCCTCCGAAATGCCGTCTCGGAAAATTTCAACGGACGTGCACGTGGAAAGAGTTCCCCGCAATAGCTATCGCATGCCGCCGTATGGAACGCACTCGGCGAAGAACGAAATTGAAAAGCCCATAAGCCTGCCAAGTGTATACCGAGTGAGACGATCCGATACGGATATATATCCGCGTTACTATATCGATGATGGAATTTATTCGCCGTGAGAGATGAGACGAAAATAGGCTCGATCTAAAACGTTACGTTCTGTTTTTGCCGAGAAAAATACATATTTTGTTGCGCAGTTATAATAAATTGGATGTAACAAATTTTTAAGTAACTTTTTGCATGACATACTCACACACACGGGCGCGCGTGCATACATACACGCATATAAATTTATATTTACTATGTTTATTTCTAAAATTATATAAAGACTAAAGTGTTAACGTGTTTAATCAGCACACGGCAAGCACAGTTGCGCGTTTCGTCGGGTGTTCCACTTTAATTTCAAAGTTACAAAATACCTTAATGTAAAATGCAAATAAGCAGTTGCAGAAATCAAGAAAGAGGAAGAAGCCGCTAGACAAAGCTGTAATATTAGTCCGCGAGACCTTTTCTCTACGCCAGAATAGATTCAATAATCTGAATAAACCGCGCGCCTCCGAGTACCATGGGATTTATCGTAGATGAAAATATTAACTTTCAAACAGAACATCGGATACTAAAATTCTGAATCACACTTGTGCGATTAAAATGAAGAGCAACATTTATCGGATAGACGTTAATTAAGAAAAATAACAAAATTGACAAAACTTAATTAACATTTTCCTCTCTCTCTCTCTCTCTCTTTCTTTCTTTTCCATTTTTCTCTAATTAGTTTTTTAATCTCTATACTTTCGTAATCTCTATCTTCTTATTTACAAAATCGCCTTTCAACTCGCAGAGAGAACCTGTGATGGGAGTGCGCAATTTTGTTTTTAATACCTATATAGAATTTTCTATCGCACAAGATTCGTGTTAATAACTTCGTTCGCGAAGTTATTGGGATCTCTCCCCGAGTATAAAACTTCGCGAAAAACAGCCGATGAAAAATAGCCGAGTTTTTTTTGCTATGCTGCACAGTTTCCTCTTTCCCTCCCTCCTTTCTCCCACGGTTTGCTATTCGAAGAGGCGAGGGAGGAAATCCTCTCGGATCGGGATCGAGAGCCCGCGCGTGCGGAACGATTTTCATCCCGGGCGAATGCATTAGAACCGAACGAGGGACGTTTGTTGATTTTCCTCGTCGAAAACGACGACGATTTGTCCGCAAACATTTGGTTTCCCGAGGTTCGGCCCTACATATCCGACTGTCCGCATTTTTCCTTCTTCGTCGTCGTTCTGCTTTCGTTGCTACGTCTGCCGAAACGGTCAGTCGTCAAATAATCCTTTCAAATATACATATATGTATTGAATATGTACATATATGTATTTATATACACATTTATGTGTGAGCCTAGTGATTAGATACGAGAAAAATGAAAAGAAAACCAGGAATTTCATATTTAAGAGAGTTTTTATGTTTGCTCTAGATAAAATGTGAGAAAAAATATTCGTAATAATATTTAATTTCGTGTTAAACTCGCTTTTATTCTAAAACTCTTGCTATTTAATTGGATTTTATTTAACGAGCTTGAGTGGCAGTGGAAATTCAGAATTACATCTCTTGTCAGGCGTACTTGCACATAATAAAATATTGAATATCAAATGGAACGTTTTGAAAAAACTTTCCATGTATTTTTTGCAGTTTTATGTGAGAAAAAAAGTTTTTTTATTTTATTTTTACGTTTTTGTTTTCGCGTTATTAAAGCAATGCACCCATATACAATGTAGAAATTTATACCGTTAAATTAATATAAAATTCGTATAATAATATATTTCATGTAATACAACATTCTAGTTAAGAGAGGATTTAGGTTCTCTGATAAAAGAATAGAATAATACTTTCTATTTCTTGCCAGAAAATGGAAATGAAAGAAGACGGAGAAATAGAAATTTGTACATGCATTGCGAGAAGAAGAAAAAAATATACACGTAATATAATGTAAAGAAATTCACTTTAAGCAAATATGTCTTTCATTTATTAATAATTTCGCGAATGTATGTATTTTCACCAACTTGCATTATTGACGATAAGAATATCGAATTGTGACAAGGAGCAGGGGAAAGAAGGGAGAAGAGATATTCTGTTCTATGTTTATTTTCACACCAAATAACGTAATGCGGTTTCGCGGGGATGCGTTTGCCTTCTTGGCCCAGTTTGCCGGAGAATATAAAGGCTCCTTCTGCAACGTTGTTAGTGATACACGGCAGGAAATTGCAACGAGTTTCGATATACGCGCTGTCATTTATTACCGGAGAATAAGCGTCGAACCGTACTTCGTTCTTGCGACAGTTAACTCGTCGCGACGCAGTTTAATGACCGGTCTGGCGCACTTCATTTCCGCACTTCAATTTGTATTCGGATTCGGAATTGTAACATCGTAGAAGACCGAGATGTTAGGATAAATTTTATCCCAATTACATCGCTGTGAATTCAAAAATAAAACAAGGTGTTTTTTTTTTACTAACTAGGAGAAAAAAGTACCTTTGATCGAGATAAGTTCGAAAAAGTTATTACAGATTGCTTTCAATATTCAATAGAAGATATTACACTCACATATATATTGTCATTTTTATTTCTAAGTTACAATTCTATGACGCGATACATTTTTCCTTGCTATGTGTGCGATCGACGCGCGATTGCAAGAAAAAAATGAAATCAAATCAAATGCATGACAGAAAGTTTGTGTATTAAAACTTAAAGAGGAGAAAATAGTTCTCGACTTGCGACTTACTTACGAAATTTTGTCAATAAGGCAAACGTTCCTCCAAGGATTAAGAAACTCGCGGAATTAACGTCGACGATATTGCAAAAGCGCGAAAAAAGCTTCGCAGAAAAGAGGGGCTGAAAAAGTTTTGCCTCCAGAGAGATTCGAACTCTCGACTCCTGGTTTACAAGACCAGTGTTCTAGTCTCTGAGCTATGGAGGCACTTGACGGTTGTTTTTTATCTTTTACGAAACGGGTGATTCTACGGGGAAGGGGCGGAAGGTGGGAGGAGATGCTCTCGAAATCGAGTGTTCATTCGAGAAAATCTGTACGTGAAAAATTTCTCGCTCAAGCATCCCCAACGATCTCGACTAAATTGTGAGTTTACTCGACAAAAAAATGGACACGGTTCATTATGTAAACGCAATTAAAGGGAAATACCCGCGAGTACCCGTTAAGTGTTAAAAAAGAGAGATGCTAAAGATCGCAATATCGCGCGATTAAAGTGAGAAACGTGTTTATACAAAAGTTGATTACCGCGCGTACCGCACAATCGTGATTTTTCACAAAAGCTCGCCTTCTCCCTCTCACACCGCACCCAATTTATTTCTAACCCTCTCGATTAAATGGCGCGCAAAACTCACGGAGAAATCCTTGAAGAACTGCCGGTCTCAATAGGCCATTGTGAAGTACCTGTCTCTCTTTCTCTGTCTCTGTCTCTCTCTCTCTCTCTTTCTCTCTCTTTTAGAAACAAGCACGCTGGGACACGCCGAGTTATTCTTTTTTTTTTCTAGGGGGTAGAATAACAACTACGCGGTGGATACCAGTTAACTTTTATCTTCCAGCATAGAGTTACACAATGAGTTTTCTTCTTAGCTTTTTTTCCGCGATTCTTTCTTTTTCAACCTTTTTGCATCTGCCCTTTCTATACATCACTCTTCGTAATCCAATACTCGAACAATGCGCGTTGACGCCATCTTCTTTTTAAAACTTTTGTTCAAAAATAAAAGAAATCTTTAGTGGTGTGTATATGTATATGTATATACATATATCGATTTATTAATGTATCAAAGACGTTATTAAAACGTTATTTTACACGATATATTTCTTTACGCTCTCTTTTTCTTTCTGCGGAAGTTTTGTCCGTACTTTGCTGATCACTTTTTTCTTGTACTGACAATTTGTTCTCTAAATTGAACCGAATTTTTGGCGCGGAAGAGGTGCTCTCTTTGCGTGTTCTTGTTACCGAGAACTGTTATCCTGAAAAATGAGGGTGGCAAGGCCACGTTATCCAACATGTGCCTCCACCGCTCATGTTAAGCAGGCGGCGCCAGTCTTAAAAGTTAATTGCAACGGCGGTCAGGCAAAGTAGCGGCAGATGTCCCGGATGTGAAATTTTCCTAGCGAGGGATCGGTCGGTCGGAGACGCAAAACTTGTGCAGTTTCAGCAGGAATGATGAGAGCTAGGTGAAGTCTTGATGTCCTGGGACGGATTCTGTCCCACCGCGGCGAAGGAAGGAAAAGAAACGCGAATATCCACCCTCGACCGAAAGGGCGAGCTAATAATCGTTCGGAAAGTACGATCGTAAATAACGACACGAATGGCTATGAAGGAAAAGATGCAACACGCGAGTTTTCGTTTCGCGAGTTTCCGGAACAAATTCTGTTTTCTCTTCTTTTGTTTCTAACATCGCCATCTTTCGACGCAACAAAACAACCAAATGCAATATCATAATTTTCGTCGCACCGTTTTCAAATAAGATTGTATGTTATTCTTGAAAGATGATAAAATTTATCTTCGCAAAGAATTTTTTCTATATTATCTCTCCAAGAAGTATGAGATACTTATTGAAAATCACCTTCTTAGATTCCTCACATGTGTTTCCCTTAAACTGTTACTTAACTGAGCAGATTATTTGCGCGCAAACGCGCGCGGGCGAGTAAATCCTTCAAAACACAGCAATGTTCCGTCGTGCGGGATCTTTCGATCCCGTAAATTTCGCTGCTTACGTAAATACCAAGCTCCACGTATCCTTTACTTCGTGCTCAACTTCGTGAACCAGTTCACCCTTGTAATCTCTCGGGAGCGCATAGGAAGCGGCGGCGACGGCGTCAGGACAGGATCGGGTTCACTGTACGACGAAGGAAATTCCCGCGGCAGAGCTCGCGTGTAGAATACCGAACGATAATTAGGTATCGATTTCCACGTGCCGGGAGAATGTCGACGATAATCGACTTCGCCTATCTCAGCTGTTGACCCTGCCATCGGCCGCCGCCAGTATATATCGAGCACACTCGTCGTATTCTTCCTGCCACTCGTGAATTCCTAACCCAGTTCCATTGATCGCGCCAAGTGCCTCGACGAGAACGCGCGCAGCGCGTCTTGTATGACAAATTGAAGGGTCTCTCCCTCTCCCTCTCTCTCTCTTCGACAAAAACAACTATTCAAAGTAAAGTTTCTAGAATGAGGAAAACGCGATCTTCCGTAATAGAAAGTTTGCAATTTTTACAAGGAAAATAACGTTCTTAAAGTGGAAAACATATCGACAACCTAGTTAACCGACAATTTAATTTATGTTTTTATTGGAAAGCTTTTACATCTTAGATTATTCTTCTACTATTGAAAGATTTGGTTATTGAAAGTCAAGTCAAGGAAATTAACAACAAACTTGAGAGTCGATTGATCGCCGAGTAAAGTAGGAAAACTCGCAAAAATGTAATGCAAACCTTGAATGCACTAGCTAGCAAAGATTTGCGAGAGTCTAAGAGCAAACAGGGTGGTTTTTCCGCGTTTATTCCGCGAATTTTTGATTGCTAACGTTTATGCATCGATGAGCTAAATAAATATAGCAGCAAAAGATGAATTTAATTTGAAAAGGAAAGTAGTTTTAATGAAGATTAATTGTATCTATTAATTAATTTGCATTTCTAAAGAACATAAGTAGATTATATATGTGTTTATAAAATAATAATAAATTTATATATAAAATTTGTTTATATATTATTGCTCTTAGTCTAGATTGTTTTGCTATGCAATTCGAAGCTACTATTAATAAATGTCTTATTTTTTCATTGGGTTATAAAAAGAGCGCGCGAAAAGAAAATAATTAAAATAATCGAAAATATAAGAAATCGAAGTTTATAAAACTAAAATAATCAAATTTATATTATCGCAAAAGAAAAATCTTTTTAATGCAAATATATTGATGGATTAAGCTAAGCGGCAAAAGCAGCCGTGTGAAATGTATTTGAACTGGAAGATGCCGTACGAGCGAGACAAGGTCCTAGATCAGACTTCACGGTGCACGAGAAAGAAGCCATCCGTTAAAGTTTATATTCCACACTCGGCGCTTCTCTTACTGCACACCGGAACTGCGGTGTTCTTGACGATATACGTACGGTCGCCATAAGTCACGTACCGTACGAGCCAACCCAAGTATTTTCCACCCCGCGTATTTCACAAGTTGCGCGGCCTTTTCCTCGCGTGAGATGCAGATAGGGCAATCGAATGAGAGAGACGTTAACGGTGTAACGAAATATTCGTATTTTTCCGTTGAGAGAAAAATATCTTGCTATATAATTTTACGATCTTCCGTGAAAGATCGGAGATGCAAAATATCTCTGCTGCGCAATTTCGAAGTTTTGAACGGATGATTAATTAGAGTTAAATGCAGCGGAAAAAAGCTTATGCACGTAATTTGCGCATATAAACAATAAGTGACATTATTAATAGCGATTGAATCCGGTCCCAGAAAGTAAAACAACAATAATTTATTGTATTTCGAAACAATTGGGCAAACGGTGTGCTGTTTACTAACAAAAATAATTGATTTTAACTGACAACTACGTCTATTATAAATACGTTTCTATTACAAATACATTTGATTTGTAATTATTCAGGACTCACTTTATTAATTGTTCAAACACACGAGATATTAAAACACAATGTATTTATTAATAATTCAACATATCTTGTTTAATAATAATATTCTTATCAATAATGTTATTTACTTAACGGCAACTCAAGCGTTATATTTAAAAATCAGAGAATCGGATAATACAATTTTAGATATGTTTAATGAATCACGAGCACGTATCGGCTTTTCAAGATTTTTATTTGCATATCGTAATATTCTTCATTCTTTGTTGGAAACAAAATCCAATTTTTTCTTCCGCAGGAAGACGCCTCTCTTAATGAACCGGGGGAGAACAATAAAACATAAGTCTCAACTTTCCCATCCAAACTCTGATTATTTCCGGTTATACGCGTTTGCCGAAAGCCACAGATGGAATCGAGTGGGAGAGAGCACAGAAACGATTTAATTAAAATTGTTCTTTTACCGCGGAGAACGAAAGAGAGTCGTGCGATCGAGTTCCTTTCGCTGTGCCGGAAAAGTGCCGAGCAACCGAGGAAGATGAGCCAAGCGCGCAGGCGGCCAATTAGCGTTCGTTCGATCCTTTTGTGCATTTGACAGTATCGTTGTTCCACAGCGCGCGGATAATTCGCATATCGGGCAAAGAAATCTTCCGACATAATATCGAACGTTCTGTCCCGAGAAAAGTAATATTATTTCTTCGTTATTTTATTGCGAATCTGTTTTAAAAATTTCTCTCTCTCTCACTCTTGTTTCCCATCTTTTACAGAAATAAAATAATTGTTTTTTACATTACCAGTGTGTTTATATCTTGCGGGAACGAAACTTTTTCTTGCTTTTCAACGTTGCTACGTTCGTATAAAAACAATTAACAGACAATTAACACAAATTACAGAGTACCGCTTAAATTAATAAGCAAATGCGCGAGATGCGTCGATACTCGCAACGCTACAAGACGCGATAAGACGAGTCGTGTATATTTTTACATCTTGAATGCGAATTGCTTGGCGATTATTTCAATTGATTTTCCATCAATCCAAGCAAGTAACTCCACATTTAATTTAAAATTACACATATAAAGAAAAGAGTCCGTATTATTTACTGTAAATTTTTTTCGTGTAATAATCTCATTGCGAGAATCGTTTAAATATCGCCTCTTTAAAATTTGACGAAACTGTCACGCGGACAGACACCGACTCGACTCGGCGCTTGCTCCTGTAAGTAACGAGTGCTAACGAGGAGAAGGATACAATTGTGCATTCGGTCGTGTTGCGAGTGCATAAATCTCGATACGGTGCGAACAGTCCAATGTGGGAGTATCATGAACGAGGGAGGGAAGGTTCGGGACTCGAGAGGCGAAATAGTTGTGCTGTAAACTCCCTTATCTGGAGCAAGGATCCCGAGGAAAGAGCAGACTCTGGATTATCCCGCGCGCAGCATCACGTACATACACACGTGTATATAATCGCGATTGTGTATGTGTGTGTGTGTTGTGTGTCTCTACAGATACTCCTGGCAATTCGGCATTTTCATCACGAACGCCGTACCACCGTCCGTGTCACTTCGCGCTAATTTCGATGTAATTGCGGAGTTCAATGAGGATACAGACTTCGAACATTTGTCTCGATTCTCATCGAACGCCTGCGAGCGAATACTAGAACACAGAGCGCAAATACAGTGAGATGCGATAACAAATATATAGGAGAAACACACACCCGCAATGAATATAAAGTTTCAAAAATTAAAACAATATTTTACTGACGTGCTCGTGATGCGAAACAGGCAGTTGTAATGAAAATATATTTTATTGACGAGTACCAATAGTAATAAAAAACAATATTTTATTTCACGCGCTCTCTCTCTCTCTCTCTCTCTCTCGGAAAAATAAAAATTTTATTTATTCAATTGGTATTTTGTTATTGAGATAAAAGTTGCTCCTGATTTTATGTCCCGTATTGATGTCCAAAGTGCTCTTACATTTACAATAACTTTAACGTACGCGCGTGTGTGCGTGTGATCAACCTAATACAGATCTTTTCTTCATAAAGATATCAATTATTATTTCACAGAATCCTCGGTTTCGCAAATCCCTAATTTCACAGATCCCTACGTCGTTGCTCGTAAATTTCTGATTCGTTTATTATTCATGAATGTACAGTCCCGACGGACCCGCTTTAGTGCCGCAAAATTCTCTCTCATATTCTTCGTATTACTTACGGCAGTGACAAAATTCTGCTGTGGAAATATCGATTCTTGTACCCTTTTTACGTACGCTGCTCCGATAACGTAGTTAAAAGGAACATTTCCTATGAAATCCTCGTGCGCGCGGAGTTAAAAGAAATATTTCTATTCTCAAGGCGCAATTCGTTTCGTTACATGTCATTTCGCATTTCTCTCTCTCTCTCTCTCTCTCTCTTACTCTACTACCGGTTTCTCGTACCTATTTGCACTATCTACTTACCTATCTATCGGTTTTTTTTTTGTAAACCTATAACCTATAACACCTATAACAGAGTGTTTTTTCGATACAACAGCGTTTTCCTTTCAACGACACAGAACGTATCTCTACAAATGACCATACCGTAAATTTCATATTGATATTGACGTTTAAATGGAAAACATTCGTTTAAAATTAAAACATTTCAAGATTACATTTCTGAATGGGTACACAGAAATATCATAACGGCTCGAATTGAATTTTCCTTCCAAAACCATCCTGCCGCATCTTTTCAAATGTAATCTCTTTTGCTTCCGCAATAGCTCTCGTTAGAAACGAAGTGCGGTTGCGAAGTGGTACGCTATGCTCGCGAGCGCGTAAGTACGTAACACACACATTCACACACATATCACGTCCCAGCCGCGGTAGAAGCAACGGCAATTTACATGTCCCCTCCAAGTTTCACCGCGCACTTCGTCTACTTATGTACACGATTCTGTTTAGTATAGTCTTCTACGATTA
>QVNW01000363.1:0-146502 GCA_014825475.1 Pseudomyrmex flavicornis | reverse complement strand
CCTGACGATAGCGCACGTCTTCCGTGTTCTCACGGCTGACGACGCTGGAGTCCGTGACCTGGCGTAGGCGTCGCTGAGGGGAGTGGTTCAGCGGCGAATTGGCGCAGTTCCCACTGAGCACGACATCGCTTCGTTCCTCTCGGGCTCGCTCGAGAGTCGATTTCGCGACGGGGGAGAGCGCTCTCTTTGGTCGGACGCGCGAAACGCGGCCAGGAGGCAGTCTACCCGATTGCGGATCCGTTGGAGTTGGGCGGAAGAGACGCGGGAAATGCTTTTGGAATGTTGGAGTTCCGGGGGCACCCTCGTGAAGATCACACCGGGGGCACGGGCGCAGGTTATTCACACGTTGCGCTCAGCTATCGTGTCGTTTTACACGACCACACTGCTCGCAAAACGGAACCAGGGGAAGGTGTTCGAAGGGGCCATGCGTCATGGGGTGAGCAATCACTTCATGCGTACTGGCAGCTTCACCTGCTTCGCCGACTGGCGTTTCGTACACCGAGCTCGACTCGACGTTCTGCCGCTCAACGGCGCTCGTCGGCGGTGCGGAGGAAATACCGAGACTCTTCCCCATGTCATCAACCATTGCGGGGTCGACGCGGACGCGATACAGCTGAGGCACGATGACCTGTTGCTCCGCCTCGCTGGGGCTTCTTGTCTGCCGGGTGATGTCCGCATTAACCGGCGGGTCGAGGGGGCCGACGACGAGTTCGCGGATCTACGGCCCGATCTCGTCGTCCGGCACGAGCCGTCCAAAAGTATTATAATCGTGGACGTCACGGTGCCCTTTGAAAACCGTGTGAGGCGTTCGATAAGACAAGAGCGAGGAAAGTTGCCAAGTACTCGTCTCTTGCGGAGGCCCTCACACGGAAAGGGTACCGTGTCCTAGTAACGGCTTTCGTCGTCGGCTCACGGCTCATGGGATCGGAGAAATGAGACGGTGTTGAAGCTGCTGCGTGTGTCTAACAAGTATGCAGCGATGATGCGCCGTCTCATGGTCTTCGATACCATTCGCTGGTCGCGGGACATATACGTGGAGCGTGGAGCACGTGTCCGGTCTGCGGTAATACGCGGACGCCGCGCGGTCTCCCGGCGGAACACTCCGAGCCAATACGTGAGCGATTCGCCGGCGTTACGGGGAGCGGGAGATGGCGATCCTGGCGCACCGCGGGCGTCAGGTTTAGGGCCTCCTCTCCTGTACTACATAATATTGTGTCACACTATTGTATGCGTCCTGCGTTGTTATTTATTTATTTATTTATTTCGAGAGTGAATGTCGCGTAATTTATCGTCGAACCATAGTTTTATTTTATTGATAATTCCTTTTTAGTAGTTTTGTTTTTTTATTCTATGACTTATTTTGTGGGCCCTATTTGTTCCGAGTGTGAGTGTCGTGAAAACATATTATATTTTATTCGTGTGTGAATGCCGCGGAATCATTTTGTATTTTAGTCGAGTGTGAGTGTGCGCGTTAATTTATTATGATTATTATGATTATTTTTTCTATTTAGCATGCATTCTTGTTAGTGTGTCTGCATGCGCAGAGTAATTTTATGAGTTTAAGTCGCGCTGCTGCCCTTAGGTTCGTGTTAGGCACTGCGTTACTATATACTAGAGTAACTGGGGGCTGAAGAAATGAAAAGTCATTTGTGCGCTCGTTGTGTGTATCGTCTAGGCCTGCTAGCCGAGGCGATATGTTATCACACTTACTCTAGCCGCGACGAAGGGGTGCATCTTACCCCTCACTAGAGACGGTAAGCACGTGCCTCCTCTCGTGTAGTTCTTGCGCCTCCTAGCCGGGGGGGGAGTCCCCGGCCAATTTTTATATTTATCTTTCCATTTATATGCAGCGGCATTCTAAATGTATTTTTGTATATCACCCCGGGGGAGATTGTCCCTCCGGGGAACATTAATTGAAAATAAAGCCTAATTACTCTGTTCTTATCAGCTTAATATCTGATACAGACCGCAAAGCGGTCTCAGAATGTTAAACTGATTTTTGGAACGTAGCGAGTGCACGGAGCTTGCTCCGTCCCCGAGGTCAACCCGATATTGCAGTAACTTCGGGACTTGGCCTTGCCCTATCTTAATTTCAAACACAAAATATATTCTTGATACTCCATGCTAGATCCTTCTTACCCAAAGTTTTTACTCTTTGATTCATGAGTCACAAGAGAACCGATTTCGGACGCTATATCGAGGGATGCGCGCGCGAATAAAAGGAACTCGTGCGAAGAAGTAAATGCTATGTACATAAGAGTTTATTTGTGGAAGAGATACACATATACATATTACATACTAATAAAAAATATGTATATTTTTCAAGTGTGTAAGTTTTCAACTTGTCTCTCTCTTATATCGTAACTTAATTTCGAGAAAATACAGTTCACAAAACTTCTGTTTTCTTTCGCATCTTTTAGGATCTTCAATGCTCCGTGCAGAGGATTCGTCTCCGTATCCCGCGAATTATACACATTGATCAAAGATACAGAATATGATCAGACTTCTAATTTACAATATTACAAGTATTTAATCGCACATAAATGTGTGTATGTATATGTGTGTGAGATGTGTGTTGGGTATGTGTGTACACATAGAGAATACACTAATTAATTAATAGACGGATAGTTTTTCTTTTTGTAAAACTGCTTAATTCTTCTCGGGTTTCTAAAACCTGTGTTTCTTTCGTAAGAGAATAATGGACTTTTTTTCTGTTTTTAATTATTTGGTCTCTCGGTTTAAAGCTATAAATATTAACGTTTGGAGGTAATTATTTTTCAACTTCTTTACATAGCGCGTACGTACGTGTTTTTTTGCGTGAAGCTGATGCTGCGATCCACTTGTTTGTTTTTTTTTTTGTTCTTATCACGTCTTTAGGTAAATAATTATTTAGTAGACTGCTCTTACGTCTAAATATTTTGTTATAAGTTTACATTTCGTTGTATAAGTTTTGACTCTTCGAGATTTTACACATGCTTGTTTAATCAGTCATTAACAACAAATCTCTTTATGTCTGAAATTAATTTACGTAATTTACATGTACATATTTTACATTCTATTATATTGTTACATTGTAAATGGGTTTTACTAAAGTACTGCATAATAATAATTTCAATATGTAGACACAAATGGATCCCAGCATAAACTCGCTACTTGTTAATTCTTTTTTCCGCACGAACGTAATAATTCTGTGGTTGTTGCGAAATTAAAAGAATATCGTAGTCATTTGTATATATATAAAAATAAAGAGTCGCGATATGTACATTAGTAAAATTATCGTTCTATCTTCTTTTTTCTTTGTGGATTTGCTTATTTATGCGTACAGTATATGCAGATGTGTGTGTATATGTATGTGTGTATGTAACGCATACACACACATTCATACACTCGAAATGATCTTAGAAGCAGTTATTTCAGCTGTTACAAATCTCTCTACATTCCAATTTCACGCCCCGCGTGTGTATGTGTGTGAACATCGATGAAATTTTGTTAACGTAAAAGTTATTACATTCGACACTCGCAATAGTTCATTAATTTTTACATGCGACACAAAAGAACAGTTGGTTGTCAATTTTGAAAGAATGACACAATTTCTTTAAACAAATTATTACTAATAAGACCTTATATTAACAATGTTTATTTGCTTAAAATCGAACACTCACATAACAAACGCATAATAATAATAATAATAATATAATAGATAATATAATTTGTATAATATTAATGGATAGAGATAAAAAAAGCCCGAAGATGCAATCAGTGGGATTGAGTAGCGTTTGCTGCAGCAAACAAGAAGGAAATTACCGGAAATGAGAATGTTCGGTGCGAATGTTCGAACGTTTACATTCTTTGTTTATTTTTCGGTTGGTTGTTGATTCGATAAACAAATATCCGGCTTGATATTTCGACACAGAGGCGAAGTATGTAAATTGTAATTTTCACACATACGCTCGAGCGACGATAAATATATGAAACAAATAATTCCCCAATACACGTTACTTCCCACAAATGTTTACTTAAAAATTACACAGTGTGTGTGTGTAATTATCTCTTAGAATAAAACATTTTTATTAATTTTTAAATCTGCTGACACGCGTATAAATATTGATCAAACGTCCGACACAAAGTTACACGTCTTATGTACAAAGAGAATAAATGAAATTTCGTTCTAAAACATGTTCTAAGATTTAAATGTCGCTCGCGCAGGTAGAAATAATTTACACATATAATTTTACGATATGCTTTAGTTATTATTTATATTGTAGATTATCAACTTATGCTACGAGAATAAAAGAAAATACGCGAATTGATCATCAGGATAAATCGCTGAGAGGAGGTTGTTGATGGCGACGCGACGAATCTAAAATCTACGGACGATCGCGAGAAAGTTACGATATCGTCGACTTCTTTACGCGATTGTCGAAAAATGAGTAATAATGTAATAGGTGCGCGTTCGTCGTTTGCTCATCTATTATATTGAAACCTGCTTATTAATATGATATGTGCGACAGCATTCGCGCATATCTCACAAGGGAAAATCTTGATTGTTTTTCTTGGATGTTCTACGTATTTGGACACGTGTAGGTACACGCACGTACACGCACATGTATGTACGTGCGTACGACAGGATGACTCTGCGAATAAAACGTCAAATCGATCCCAACAAATTGTGTACAACCGACAATTTTTGCTCGGAATAATCTCTCTCGATGATCGTCGGCTTAATTGCGCGGAAACACCACTTGTACATACATGTGTACGTATATACACACACAACAATCTCTTCTAATACAGATATTTGACATTTACGTGCGCGCACGTGTATATTAATTTTAATCCTGTAAACTCCTGAACTTGTTTGCGATTTTTGAAAATGAGGTATTTTAAAAACTACTTAGTGGGGCAATTTCTAAATGAATGTTGAATGTAACTCTGTGAATTTTTACAGACTTTTTGCAACCAATAAAAAAATCGCGTCCGACATAAATGTCAGAGATTTACAGGATGAGGGTTAATCTGTTCGCATTTTATATGTGTGTATGTACGTGAGATACGTGTGTAAACGACGCGAATGAGATTCGCGAGAGAGACTACGAGAGACTATGAGGAATTCCAAATGCGAATTTAATTTTCAGCAAATATTCGAGAGAAATTTGATCGTGTAATTGTATAATATCTCTCTATAATGAAGAGCGTGTGTGTAATGAATAAAATTCCATTCCCATTAGTATTAGAATGGCCCCGTGTTTTTTTTTTTTTTTTTACTTACGATTGGTCCAGAGATCTAAGTCGAAGGAAGATCGGCAACGATGAGGCACGTGCTTCGCGTAGGAGCGACTTTTTAATCGTGGAAAAAGCTTTTTAATAAATCGATAAAGAACGCTATATATATTATATATATATATGTATTATGTATGTATAATACAAAATGCTCTGAATGGCAGATGCGCGTGTTGTTCGCACGAATCTCTGTCGCACACATTATTACACGATCTACATATTGTTCCCACATTTTTGTGATAAAACCCTGATAAAGCGCGATAAAGTCGATTGCCCGGGAGGAGATAAATCTCCTCGATATTTCTCCCTCTCATCGAAGAGAGGAAGTTTCGTGAGTTTTTATTTTTATTCCGCGTGCACTCTGTTAATGCTTTCTTTTTTTTTTTTTATATTATATAAAGAATCTCGCGTTTCCGCATGCGTGCACTGAGTGAAAAAATTTCACAGTCGCGAGTAGTACAGATTTATATCTTGAAAGACGTGATCTCTCTTATAAACGTCCGCTATAATATTTTTTTTTTTTTTTTTTTTTTTTTTTAAACGTAGAAATAGATTAACATAGAGTTTCTCTTTCTCTCTCCTTCTTTCTAGTGAACTCGCTCTAATGCAAATTGTTTTTCTTTCTCTACTAATATAGATGCAACTAAGTAATTTCTCTGTTTTGTTTTCACTCCCTTACATTTCGTCATTTGTTACACGTCGTATATATGACGACACACGTGTAATTAGAATTATTGAAACACATGGCGAACACTTTGCGCCCGCAAAAGAGAGTTCGATTTTAACAATCGAGAAAGTAATTGCCGTGAAATTCGGTTTCCTTATGAGTAGTATTTTTGCGTACAGCATATATATATATATATATACACACCACAAATTTACAGAGTTGTTCGATCAGAGAAAGAATTAGAGAATACAATTTAAGCTTAATAGGCGTTATTTATGCGTGAAAAGTTTTTTTTTATTTTTGCACGCGCAAGTCTTAACTCGTTATTATCTGGAAGAGACGTGTGATACGAAAAGAAATCAGCTTCAATAAATTGTAACGCGCTTTGATATGCAGAATATTTTTTTGTTTTTGTTTTCTTCGACCAGTTGAATTTGTTTCTCATCGTACAATGATAAGCCGTACATGTCTTTGATATACGTGTGCCTGTATAACGTTGTACAATGCAAGCGGTCAAACTCTATATGTATATCTAATTTGAAACGACTTATACATTTTATTTATTTCTCCGCGCTCTCTCAACAGACTCATTTGGACCAATCATACAAATTTTTTTCCAAAGAATCGTCGCAGAACGACGACGATGACGTTCTGTTGCAGCACTAACAAATAAGAAACTTGTTTTACGGAGGAAGGTAAAATATATGCCTGGATGCGAGAATGGCGGACAGTTTTTTGCACGCGCGATCCAAAGGAAAAACCGGGAGAAAAGAGCTGAGGCCGGGTCGGATGACGGGCGGATTGGCCGGAATTTACACGAGGAGCTCCTTCAAGAAGTCCTCGGCAAGCAAGTCCTACAAGTACTCGTCAACGCGTTCGTTCTCGTCCGGCGGACTCGGCTCGCTCACGCTGAGAATCGGCAGTCCGAAGTGTTGCACCTCGATGCTCGACTCCATGGTCGCGCGTTTCGCGTAGTCGCAGCTTATTGAGTGCCGGTCGGCGTCGTTTCGCCGCCGATATTGATGATACCGCGGCAAGCGGGTGACGTCGTTCTCGCACGTTCGCCGATAACACCTGCGTAAAAAAGGGAGGTTTTTTCGAGACATTAATTCTCTAGTCAGAAACGCGTGTGTGTCTTAGATCTCTCTAACTTCTGATGAAACGAAGGGTTGAAAGAGGGAAAGGTATGCTCGTCGATATCATATCGAGTTTGACACGTAATCAAGTCGTTATTCTTTAACGGAGGAAAGAAGATATTTGTAGGACGAGAGAATAGGACGTCATCTGACGATGACATATTCATGACCAATAGTTTCAGGAAAGCGCTTCGAGATAGAAATAGTGTCCTATTGCGGATTCATGAAGGTATGCATTTTACAGGCTAGCGTCGCGGATATTTGCAGCAGTGAACGATCGTATATTTCAGAATTGACGGATCGCGAAGTGACAGCAAAGAAGATCGTTATTGCGTTCGCGCGCCGCGACGTTCAATATTGACAGTTTTGCGCGGAAAAGTAAGAAAATAAGTTTGAGATTTGTCTGAAAATTAACCAGAAGTTTAAAAACGGAGGAGTGTGTTAACACGCACTCAAATGCAATTACATTGCGCGAAAAATTTTGGACGAGCAAGTGCCGAACAGAAATAATCATGTATATATTTTATGTATTTTACTTGATTCAACAATTATTACCGCTCATCCATGGAAGCAGGTTGTCGCACGGGGCATCTAACGTACTCGTGACTTCCGCTACTACGCCACCCTCCGAAGCGTTTGGTGATTAACGACGAAGATGATATCGGAGAATCTCTGAAATGCGAAGCGTAATTTAAATTTGAAGAAGTCGAAGGTGTGCGTATAATATTTTGCGCAATTTAACGAGAGATGATATTTACAATAAATAACAAACTAATCGGGGAAAAAATTTTTTCCATCAGCAAAAAAATTCGATATTCAATTACAAATAATTATACGTAGTTACATATGAGATTGAGACGATCTTTTCTATACAATCTATCAAAAAAGAACGTGACCAGTTTAATTGATAGAAAATCAATTCAGTTTTGTTATATAAAAATATACAAAAATATACATCCATTCTACTCGTTTGTGTGTGTGTGTGTGAAACTAAAATGCTTTCATATTAATTATGCACAATCATATATATATAATTTGTCAAAGAAAGACGTGACTGGTTTAATTTATATAGAGAAAACTTATTATATAAAATTGAAAATACATTTATTCTACTCGATTGCGAAGCTAAAATGTTTCCACATTAATAATGTATCCAATCGCTATCGTCGTCGTTTTCGAAGCATAGGTACTTTAAGGTCGGTGGAAATTATGTCTCAAAAATGTCAGACAGTTGACAACAATGGCGATTGAATCGAGTAGAATAGATGTAATTTCAGTTATGTTTTAAATAAGTATGATTGTACATAATTATACAAAACATGACGTAGAATTTTCATAAATTTTTTCCATGTGTGTAAACAAACGTCTTACACATCATCGATCGCCGGTGTGTTCATGTCACGAGTTTATTAAATCAAAATATAACATCGCATAAAGTTGCCGGAACACGTCGCGGCTCTCGACGATCGACGTGGCAAAATAAAGTGGGACAAAAGTTCTGAATCTTAAAAAAAATTACACGGAAACTAAGGAAGAAACAGAAAAGCAAGCAACAAAAATCAAGAACGAGGAAAGTTTGCCTATATATTGCATGCACACGCGACGCTTTCATAATTTATAACTCTGTATACAGCAAATTGCGCGCTGGTAACACGTGTGCACGTAACGTTGATATTATGGAAATTATGTGATGCAGAAAGGAAAGCGGCACATTTGCGGAATACATCTAATGACGCGCACGTGCAACGCGTCTTTGTGTGTGTGTGTGTGTGTGTGTATGCGAGGGAGGAGAAAAAAGAGAACTAAGAAAAAGATTGTTCAATAAACAAACTTTTTCTCTGGAAAGCTATTTTTAAAAGCCAAACGTTACGATCGAACATAAATAACTATAATCTGTCGTCTTTAAAAAAAACCCACATTCTCGTATAATCTCACCGCCGTTTCCCTGATAAAAACGAGAGAGGATTGTATATTCCGCTCCGTTCGTAGACTTTCGCGGACTTTTTCTTTCCGGAGAGACGAACATATAAAGAAACCGGCCGTTATCTTCGTTGACGCTTGTGTTGAGGTCGCGTGAAGCAGCGATGTTGAATATGAACACTGCACGCGGAGCAGGAAGCAGCGTCGCGCGAGAAACGGAAGGTCGCGAGCGCGCAAACGATTGCAAACGGTTGCAAAGTAGCGGAGTCATTTACATGCCACGGCACGGGGTCAAGTGGGCATCGCCTAGTAAAATTGCGATCGATAACACGTCCACCGGGAGTCGTGTGCTCGCTGTGCATTGACGTTGCATTGCGGATCGAAGTTTGTCACGCGCGCGTTTGTTCCCTTCCCTCGCGACACACAATGTTGGCGTATCGCTTACATTTAAATTTTCCCCGGACTGCCATTGTTATTACGCGCGTACAACGTTGCGCGCGAGGAGAAGAGGAGTCGGGAGCGCGCACCTGGCCTCTCGCAAGTCGCCGCCAAATCGATGCGTTTATCCTGTGTAAGTCGCAACGCGACTCGGCAATTTGCATTTCTGATGAATCGCGCAGACTACGTTACGCGCGGTATCTTGAAACGAGAAGTCGCGGAACGAGAAGTCGCAAAACGAGAGCCGCGAGGCAAATTAAAGCGGGGAGATGCTGATGTAAATCGATTCTTGTTTCAACTCTTTTCTAGTCTCGAATATCATTAACGATAATAAATGCTAGGAACGAATTTTCTCAGGTTTTACAACGCGTTACGTGAAAATTATAACAATTGCTGACGTTATGATTATATCATCCTTTTGCGGATATGTGTAAAATTATGTGTGTTTCTTGTAACGCAACAATTGAAATATACACACTCTACGTATGGGCAAAAACGTTGCATCGTGTGAAATAGTTATAGTTTCTCGATCGTTTCTAGCATATTACTCGCGTGAAAAATTATTGTATACCGAGCAAATCTATACGAAATAACAATAAATCACGCAGGAAAATTGTGCGTCGAGGAAATGTGAGAGGGAAGATGATACGCCTCTGCTAAAATTACATATACGATGTAACTGGACTAATGCGGGTTCTGCGAGAGATTAATGGCGTTTATTTGTTAAATTAATGTTGTCTTGTCACAACTGATAAATTTCTCAAATCGACAAACTTCTTTCGCGTATTTATTGAAACGAAAGATACATGAGAAACGGAAACTGATTAATGGTCTTTTAATGTTTTGCGATGCGCGCGCGCGCTCTTGTCGGAGATCTAACAAACCTTGAAGAAGGCTGCTGATGACTAGGATCCAAGAGCGAGGTTTCCGTGTTATCTTTCGTTGTGCTCTCGACGCTGCTCTGCCTCCTCGAGTCCTGATCCTCGGACTTGTCGTCCTGATTCGGCTTCAAGAAGAACTCCCGGTCGCCTTCGTTGCCTTCGTCCTTGGAGCTTCTTCGCAGATCTTGGCGATTCGATGATGCGAGAGGCAAGTTATCTGCACTGCGAACCTTACGACACAACTTGGACGTGGATCCGTGTCGTCGTAGAAACTCCTGGAAGCACAAAAAAGTGTGTTCGGGCTCGTCGACGGAAAATCGCGCAAACATGACTCTCGCGCGAGTTAAAAAAAGTTATTGACTTTTTTTTATTTATTACATTTTTGTCGTGCGTTGTTGAGTGTAGTAATGCAACGAATATGCTGGGCTGAAGATAGTGTGACGCGCGTGAAACAAAACGCGAGGGAAAATAATACAGAGTGTGACGCTGCTTTTGATTTTTTCATTTTTATATTCCTTTGAAATATTATATTAAAATTGTCTTGAATGATATTGCGTTATCGCGTATAACGTGTACTTTGATCGCGGCGTTTTTTTCTCTTCATATTCGTAATGGAAGTTTAAATCTTCTGTAAATGCAAATTAAAAAAATCCGTTCTCTGTGCGCACAAGCGTAATATTTGTTTTTGCTTGCAGCGTAAATATCTTTTTTTTTTTTTTTACAAAAAATAGAGTAAAACAAACAGAGAGACGAGAATAGGAAGGATTTTAAATCACATGCGATAACATATGCGTCAAGACCACTCTTACAGGTATTAAATTTGTGATTTGTTTTAGATTTATCATTGATATCAGGAGCGAGTAGTTACTCGGACATTGCATAAATAATGCACTGTAATGCGGTAAATCGCGCGTGCAATATCGATCTCGACGAGAAGAACATCAAGCAAAATCTTTGTATTATTAACGACATCGCTTGTGCTAATATTGTGCCAATTGCGAGAGAGTGACAGAATGTGTGTGTGTGTGTGTGTGTGTCGTTAATGACACGTAATAAAATGTGAACCACAAAGAGATTGTGGCGCGAAAATTATATTACGAGATGGTTGTGTGTATGCACGCGACAGAGAGTAAACATTTAACGATTCCAGAAAAAAAGAAAAAACAAGAAAAAAGACATTTAATTGATATTACACATATGTTACAAAATAAAAAAATTTGTTCGTTCTCTTACAAAGTAATTCACGAACATATCGATTCGTTTAGTGCACTACACTTTGCTTCAGACTACCTTGAACTTTGACGTTTGAGGTATCTCTCTCTTTCGCATGTGGAAGTATCTCTTTCATGTTCATTATTTATTGAAATAACTGTCGCACCGAGGCATATGGTTATTCCGTTTGACTCGGGTTGCGATATGTTAACAATGTATGCCGAAATGCACGATCTGAAACTGTAACAATCGCGCAAATGAGCACGTGCGCTCGTTTATTGACGCTGCGATATTGTTTCGTGTTAATCGCGGAACGCACTTTCGATTCTCGGGAAGAAAGAGAGGCGCGTGTAATCGCGGCTCGAATTCGATTTGCCGTTACGATATAAATTATACATTGCGCGCGAATGTATCTCGCAAAAAGAATACACAATGAGGCTGATAAATCCCTCATTAATAAATGCCTCCTCGTTGCATTGTAATTGGGGTTACTGACTGCGAGTTAATCGGTTTTCTTCCGTGTAATTGGAGTAGACTCCTGTTGTGCGACCGAACAGCTTGCACGTTGCACACAATTTGTCTCACAGATTGTTGTAACTTAATCTTCAATTTTCTTTGCAGGGTAAATAAATGTTCGACGTGTTACAAATTAATCATCGCATACGCACAAACGCGTATTGTATCTGGACGTGACACGTTGATTTTACAGATGGGGATCTAATATTCAAGGTCGAAACGTTTAACATTACGTCACTATGGAAGATTGAAAGGACGAGATTTTTCGCAAAAAAAACCTGCTACTTGATCTTTTGTCTTTTTTTTATTAAATTTTAACTTTGTAGAGTACTGTACTATTTATTTTTACACTTGTTATTGACATATTTCAGATATTTATGTGTATATGCGAATTGAATCAAATTTCACAGAAGATATACGCACAAATTTACATCTCATCCGAATGTATGTACGTTTTACTTTCGAATCTGCATGTGTAACGACACTTTTACATATAGATTTGAATGTAAATTGTAGCGAATCGGAACGAGACGTTACGCGCTTGACTTAAAGCGTATCTATAGTTAAAGCCAAATATCATCCGTTGTACAACGTTCCGCCTGAAGAGCGGAACAACCTATTCCCTGATTTCCGATTTCTCACTCTCCCTTCTTCCCTCCTCCTATAATCACAAAGTGGCAGTATAGAAAGGCAGTATAGGGCGGCATGATAACACACACGGCCCCACACTACCGAACAAACGCTCTGTCCATTTTCCGCGCGCGGGGAAGAAAAAGGTCGCGGGAACAAAATCGCACACCGGTAAATCGATCAGCGCCGAGTTCGAGGACGTACGCGGTGCTGTCCACCTCGCATAAATGCAACGCATCGATCTTTTTTTTTTTCTCTTTCTCTCTCTCTCTCGCGCGCGCGCGCGTCAATTTTTCTCGTCTATCGTTTCGATTATATTGTACTTTACCTGCGACAGGAAGCCGGCTACGTCGATGGCACTGTTGACGCGCGGCCTCGAGGTTCTCGGCCAGCCCAAGGCTCCGCCGCTGTCCAAGGAGTCCACGTGATGGCTCGACCAGTGCAGATGCTGGAAAATTTCAGATTTCACGTTTACATCGCACACGCGCGAAAAAAGAAAAGCGCAGTGAACAGTTGCAATAGTCGAGCGCTCGGCCTCTCGCGAGAAGCGTAAACGTTTTTTCTGATTTATTTTCATAATGCACGTGGGAATATCTACGTGATAAGAGAAGTTGAGAGGCCGAGAGACGAGGCCGAACGTGAGGGTGCTGTTGTCACGGTGAAATAAAATGCGGAAAAACGAGACTAAATTGCACAAGGCCGCACCGGAAGTTCCTCCGAGATTTTCGCGTTTTGAAGAAAATGCGCTAGTATTTGGAACTACCGGTACAACACCGAAATGGTGACACACACAATATGTTGTACTTTTTACTGCAGCGATGAACAGACTTTGATCTCGAAATGTAGCACCTTCATCTCCTTTCAGCTCTCTTTTTTGAAATAAATTCTGTTTTTTTTTTTTTTTTTTCTTGAAGATTAAATATGTTTTACGAGTTTGCAGTCTAATTACACATAATATTTCGCGTAAATATGTTATATAATCCTGCAACGTAAATCAAGAATTTAAACGTTACAGTTTCCGATAACAGACATATATATACAAAATGCACTTTTCTGTGCAAAGGAGATTAATTTTAGATGTGTGTGTTTAACAATTATTCAATATTGCCAGTTTTATGTAAAGAGTTTCAGAGATTGCTGATTCGGACCACGATGGAAATACTTACGTTTGTTAAAATTTTACCGCATTGTGAAACGTGGTAGAAAACGCTAATCAAATTTAAAGGTGATCCGAGAATTGGATGAAAGAATACGACTATCATTAATCTCGCTCGGTTCTCGATACATTCGTCGATTTTTCTAACACGACGAAAAGAAAACAAGTATTATTTAGTAATCAGTATCAGTATATAAATTTGCAATTAAAAATACTTATTATTTAGTGATGTAATAATTCATCCGAATTTTCGCATCACCTGTGCAAAACTCGCGCTGTCGTATCGCGGAAATTAAATTTATATTAAAAAAAAATAAAAACTGACACTGTTTTTTTACTGTAATTATTCGTTCCTTGTTGACGAGAATTTTCTTGCGCGATACGACGCGCAACGCTACGGCTCTACTTAAAAGCATCTCAGGTAAGCTAACAATAAGCAGTCTTCGTGTGACTTGATAGTCGTGACGTGATAATACACAAAAGCATCGATATGTGTGCGGAAGCATCATTTGAATGCTCAACAGTAGATATTTTTTTTTTAGCTTAGACATTGACGCAAAGAAGTGCAATTTCTAATTATCGAATCTAATTCAAGCATTAAGTTTGCGACTTATTGTTTTACAAAATATAAGAACGACCAAACAATGTAATTGTGTGCGTTTCGGAAAAAAATTTATGAGAAATGTGTAATAACAAAGAAAAGTAGAGTTACCTCGTTGCGTCAATTGTGTGACTTTTTGTAAAATTATTGACGTACAAAGCGGCTGCGTTGTACACTTTTGTGCGTAAAATTCGTCAATCATGTGCTTAAACAGTGCCATCACATATTCAAAAAAAAATAAATAAATAAATAACTGGAACAAGGCAAGTTTAAGCGACCTCAAGCGATTGGGAGGGCAGTAATCTAGTTTTCAAACCAAGCTGTTGGTGTCGATGAACGAAAAAAAAAAGACTTTATTGGAAAATGAGAATTTTTCTTCAGAGAGACATAAGGATCCAAAACAAGACGATGTTCTCTCAGATGCAAATGTATCTTGTGACAAATTTTATCATGTTTCTCAAAATAAAATACTTCGATCGAGTTTTTTCTCGTGACGTTCGTTCGATCGGATAGAAGATTGGGCGTCTACATTAGACAATATGTAAGAGAGAGCGCATCTCTCGTGAAAGAGTTCAAGATTTAATCAAATTAAGTGCATCTATGTCCTGTTGTGGGGAATCTCTCAGGTCTTTAGCGGGATTCTCATGATTCCGATCAGATTTGGGTCAACGCGCTATTAGTCCAGAACCTCCCACTGGCTTCGGAACGAGACGGGATAAATTTAGCGACGACGACGACGTACAGCCGCAAATCCCGAAGAGTTCACCGTTTTGTTTGCGCGTATCTCGTGCACGTAAATCTTCTCGTGAATGTTCTCGATCCTGCGTAATTGAACAACGCACCAACAGACATTCTCCATTTTCTTTTTTCGTGGTCAAAAATATTAGAAAATCTCGTACACACTGTTGTATTGATCTTAACGCACAAACATATACGCATATACACGTAAGGCTCGTAAAGTCCGTACATCATCTGACACTATCCGAATAGAGGATAGTTGCGTGAACGCTTCGCGTTCGGGTTATTTGAAATATCCGAACAACAGGATGTTGAATCCAACTATTACGTAACTTTTTGGATGTCGATTGAAATTTTTCCGTCTTTTCTTTGTTATCACAATGGAGAGCAACAATTCGAAGAGCAAAATTATTTCATCGATCGATACATGCTCCGAAAAATCACACAGTAGCCATGTGATTCACAAAGCGTGTGTTACTTGACATTAAAATTCCACAGTTCCGATTGGAGTTCTCGTGTTACTTTTGAAGAGATTAAGTTGACACGTTTGATTAACCAAAAATGAGCAAGCGTTAATTGTGCGGTCAGGTTTGAATGGTGGGACAGGTCGAGGCAGATTGGGACTGACAAAGCGATTTCGAGTTGCAAATTGTTCGATTATATATTTGTTCGCCATCTGCTTATTAATTTCGCATTCTTCATCGCTTTACTCTTTGTGATATAACAGGATTTCCTTTACAAAATACATTTTAAGTTCTTTATCCTCTGTTTTTTTATCTCAAATATTCTGTTAATAAGGAAATTGATAACAATACAACGTCTGCTCGCGATCAAAGTTGGCGAAGCTTCGACTTATCTTTACGAAAATTAAACGTCTTTGTCTCAGAAGACAAGGCAGAGACTTAGCAAGACTATTTTCGACTTCTCTCTCGCGCATCCGCGAACATAATTAATTGCGCGAGACTGCAAAGTTACGCGTTTACACGCGCGCGCCTATCGCTACTAACATTAATCACTTCCACCCAAGCTTCTCACCGTGCAATGGATGTGCAGCGTTTTTACGAGGTTCAATATTGTGTCGGTATCGATCGTTTCTCGAACGAGAATGGCGCAAGAGTCACGATTTCTTTCACATATTTTCTTTTTCATATATTTATATAAAAAACCAAAACATAATTTTGCAGCATATCCGTTTGTGAAAAGACAACCGAGCAGCTAATCAAAAACCACAGAATCATTATTAAGAAAATCATATATATATATATACAAATTTCAATTCCGTCGTAAAAAAAGAGTTTACGCGCGTGTCTTTATATATGTGATTTCCTTTATTCGCATCAAGTTTCTCTAAACTTTCACTAAAGTGAGTTTAACTAATTAAAATCGACAACATCTACTAATCAAGGCAAGAAAAATCTTGTTTCGACTAGACAAATATGTTGTAAAAAAAAAAAAATAAAATAAAATATAAACACAGGAGTAAAACGGAAAAAAAGTTCTATATGTAATAGCTAAACAAAAAAATACTGTCAATTTGTCGTGATGTGAAAGATTACAAAGTGAGACAGAAAGATAGAAGACAGACAGATAGAAAGAGGATAAATCACACAGACACAAGAAAAACGTGTGTGAAGAGAGTGAGAGACGGAGTAGTACTATAGAATGAGTGCCTCGATACAGTTTTCGAGGTTTTCTCTCCGGCATAATAAAGTAGTAGTAGAAGATCACAAAAGAAGATAAAATTGAAATTTTAAAAGACATGTACCGATGGTCACGCGTTGTCCGCCCTGTGGAGTAGAGCGAATTGGCAGCCGCAGTCCCGGGGCTCTCGGGCTCTTCTGGGATATTGAAAGCACTGTTCCAGGACGCAGCAGCCCCCGCCCCCGCACTGCATCACCATATCCGACAATGTGGTCATTACCTTCCGTAGTTTCCGTTTTCATGTTTTTTTTGTGCAAATAGCATTATTTTGGTTTATTTTTTTTTTTTCGTGATTTTTGTTCGTTTTGTGAGCAATTTTTTGTTTTTCGTGGCCGTACGCCGTACGTAATCCGCCAAATACCACACACGTGAGAGGATGGTCGGGGGGAGGGCAGACATACGCAGCGCAGAACAGTGTAGGGGGATGGTAACGCGTGTAGCGCCCGGCGATATCGCGAATTTTCGTGCAGTCAATCCGGGAGAAACGATGTGGAGACACAGAAGAGAGGAAACAGAAGAGATCAACAGAATTAAATTGTGTTACTTGAGATTATCAATTGGTCTTATTGACTAAAGCTACGGGGGATAAATGCGATTAACAGCTGTTCGAGAAGTAGAGTGTCTACAAGGATTTGCAATTCTTTGAATTTAAGTTTTTGCTACTTGGTTCTGCAGTTCAAAACTGAGAAGAAAAATTTATTAAATCGTCAATTTAATTGCTGATTGTTAATTTTTGTGCAATACGGCACATGTTCGTTACTGATAATTCTTTAGTTTTTTGTAAACGATTTGAAAAACGCTGCCGTTATTTAACGAATCAGTACACAACTGTTCTATTTGCATTAAACTGACGATGTAAATTTTTCTTTAAACAGATTTTTCATTTTTAAAATATGCAACGGAACTTATTGAGTCGGACTTATTGGTAAATTAATTAAGGAGTTTATTCAGTCAACTTAAAATGCTACGAATAACATCAACAAATTTGGACATTGTGACATTCTTTTAAAACTATAGAATATCACAGTCGTAAGTTTTTTTTTCTTAGATTAGTGAAATATCTTTTAATAGATTTTCCCTTTATTTCGCACTTCTCTCAAATCGTGAATAGACTTCTTAAACAGAATTATTTTCGGAATAATTGTTAATCTTTCTCTCTCTCTTATTTTCAAATAATTTAATAAATTTGTTCTACTGGAAGAAACAAATTACTTTAATTGACGTTACGTTAAAACTTAATTAATTAGTATAAACTGAAATGGAGAGAAGAACCTACTTTTAATTATGTAATAATATATTTACGCATTTTAATGATTATATAGAGTTTGTGGATAATATGCATATCATATCAAATTACGTTTTGACTGAGGATAATACCTATGTTTTGTTTTCTGAGTAATGAGATATACTGCGTTATTGTCTCGTTATTGTTCGATATACAGCAAGCATGGCTGTATATGCTTATTACTAGAAAACAATGTCGCTAATATGTTGCGATATTTTTATCAGACGCTATCTACGTATATATTATGTATTTAATTGCGTAGCGCGCAAAAGGCGTTTTCAAACACACTCGATAAATATAATAATATCTATTACTGCGCCGAAGCTTGGCATATGTGTGCTGCAAAAGCAGTTCTTAAATTTTCGTATATAATAGAAATAATCAATATTAAAAAAAAAAAAAAAAAAAAAATATCAACGCAAGCTCAATAATAATACTCATAATATGTCAAACTAATAAACGTAATATGCAAAATTTTCGATGTAAACATGTGCGTTTTACGCAAACATATGGGCGGGAGATTTGTATCTCAAATTTACAATCAACGAATACGAGCGTCTTTGTAATTTTTTGAAGAGCGAGAAAAAAAATTCTGCTGGAAAAAAAATTCAGAGAAAAATTCAGAAAAAAAAACCTCACAGAGAGACGAAGTTCAAAGTTCAAACGCGCTTCATTTCTTCGGGCTTCGCGTATCGTATGCCGAATTGGAATGCGTACAGAGAGAGAATCAAATGCCGGTGCGCGCGAATACGTAGATGTGTTCTCGCGAGTAAACCGGTATTCGAGATATGCCGTCGGTCTGCGTTTTAACAGTTCGCGCTGGTCTTTGACCATCGATCGACGTTATTCGAATTTTGCGCGTGACGCGAAACCGGCGTATGCACGATCGTTTACATCACGCAACACTCGAAAGCCATACATAATAAAGTTCGCATACATAATAGAGATTACATCCGCGCCTGTTCTATAAATATATATATGTATATACACTATGGGAGAGAGCAGTATGGCAAAATATCATGCACAATCTGAAATCTCAAAGAAAATAAATACGAAATATTCCGTGTCGTATATGTAACTGCGCATGGTTTGCGATCTACTCTTTAGAAAATCAGAAACTTATATTTTTATCTAACCTCGCGGCTACAAGCCGTGTACTCGTGCAAAATAAAACCAAACGACTTTCAGCGAAATGTTTCTTGATATTTGAATGAGATCGTTTGTGTATATTTGTTAATAAAGTTTTTTAATAGAGTTTGCTCTATGTTCGTTAATAAAGTTTTTTGCCTTGTGTCTTTTAATATGCTCGTGATTATGTTTTCTGAAGAAGTTCACAAACAGAATCCCGACATTTAAATAAAATTCACTGTAAAGAGGAAATTTTTTAATATTTGTTTAAACTGTAAAAGAGAATAATGATAAAGGCCATGAGATCAAACACGTGGATACGTATGCCAGAATGTTGCCAGAATTTAATATCCACAAAAATGTAATCGAAATTAATACACAAATTGTTTCTCGGGCGTTTGGTTGGACGTTTTGAATAACTAGTCGCAAAACTCGAAAAAAAAAAAAGATTATTTTAGGTAGTTTTTAATTTTGCTCCAATTCAGAGAAACGTTACTTCCCTATGTAAAACGTGGCTTAATTTACATAAATGTACGTAGTTGCGAGATCGTTGGGGCTTGTTGTGTTAGTGCGGTACTTATACCTATGCAGTACCTGAGAACACGCGTGCTGCGTCGGGTGCTGTGTATATGCGGAGTTCGCGGCCGAGCAGACGCCAGTGCCAGGAACCTTCAGCTGCTCTTTATAATCGGGCTGATAAGGCAGCAGCATGCGGATCTTGCCCCAGCGATTGAAGAATAGCGCTATCGCACCCGCCCAGACTATCAGCACTAACACGACTATGCCCACCTCAACGCCGCGGATCTGACAAAACAAGAGCAAGTTGCGATTATTCGATTAACTCGCGCATTAATTTATTCTCTCGTTCTTTTTTTATCTTCAATTTTTTTGTAATCTATCCGCAGCAAGAAACTCGACAAGAAATGTCAGCAAGAGCTTATGACAGATGTTGTTAATTATCTACTGGTAATTATTTTTTTCTTGTCAAATAAAAATGTACGAACTGATAGACAAAAACGAATTCTGCGAAATGAAATATATCCTCGCACTGTTGTGCGATAGCACACGAAAATGTCATTGAAAGTCGAGAAGAATGACATAAAATGTGCAAAAGATATCTTACTTGTATGTACGGTTGAGGTTGTTGCGAGGACGGTGGAGGTGGTGGAAGAGGACCACCAGTTACCGCCGCATCCTGCTGCGGAGACGTGCGTGGTGGTTCTAGAATCCGAAATTTGTTGGCATAATGTTCTTTGCGCACCGAGGGAACTTTAAAAGAGATCAAGGGAGTAGGTTTGAGGGAGACTTGAGGGGTAGAAACAAAAAAATATTCCGAAGACGCGTGACAATTCGTGGCTTTAATAAGTAAATAATAGGAAAGATAAAAACGGACTAACGCGATTGCTACGATTGTCGGTCAGATCGTTTGGACAAACTTAAACGGATCATGGACACTTCTTTTCCTTTGTCAGAACGCACCTGTCACGTGTGACCGTGATGCCGGAGACAGGTAAAGCTTAGGAAGGCAAAGCTTACCGAGTGTACGGAAGACGATCGGTCGGCTTCGATATTTCTTTCCGGCTCTCACGGCGGTTACGACCAGCTGATATTGCGTGTCAGCTTGTAGACCGCTTAAGGTGACCGCTTCGCTATTTCCCGCGACTACCGCCACCACCCTGTAACTAACCACCTTGCCGTTATGATTCCCACTTTTACGCTCTTATGGATTTGGTCGATGATTTTTCACGAAGATAAAAATATCTCTCCAGTGTTTGAGAGTTATTGTAAAAGCAATAATTGTTATAAAAGTGTTGGTTAGTGAGTTCGAGAGAAGCTTCAAAATAGTCAAGTGCAGTAAAATTATTGCGATACAACAGCTGTGCGATAGGCTTTCGTTTTACATACACTCACACACTTTTTCTGATTATTATCTTGTTTTTTTAAATTGTTGCAAAAATAAAAAACAGAGTTAGAGTTAAAAAAGATGATCCGAGTTTAAAAAGTGATTTTAGCTGGAAAATTTTCAAATTTAATCAATTTAATTTCCGTTCTCGTGTGATTTCGTCGTTACATAAAGTCATAATATACAACGTTAAGTGCATATTGAACTTTATATAACGGAAGCATACAGCACTGAATCATCCTATTACAATGGAGATCGATATTGTTACATAAGTGTTGAGAGAAATTGCATACTTTTAATATAATATATGTAAATATTATATTACATTTATAATATTACAAATACCACAGATTATTTCTGAGAGAGTTTATCGGATATTTTATTAAATTCGTACGCAATGAAGTTTTAATTATTAAATTTTCCTTCTAATAAAAATGTCGCGACATTTGATCATGCTTTTAACGTTGATAAACACTGAAAAATTATTAAAAAAATAACATTTCACCAAATAACAGTTACACATTTATATGTGTAACAGTTACACATTTTACTGTTATAAAGTAATGTTTAAAATATTTTTCAACAAAAATACAAGATAAATTTGGTAAATGATCGAATTTATCGTTTTGATATCGAGCTTGTTGCGAATTTGACATTTTTTTTCAGTAATAATTTTTCAAGTTTACGTTCGTTTCATGATTTTATCAAGCGATTGTTTTATTATCATATTGTTCGTAAATCTCGGAAATTCGCTCAGTCATGTGTAAGACATATACGTGTAAATTATACACGTGAAACTGGCATCCAATTTTTTTATCCAATTAAATCTTCGCACCGAAAACTATTAAAATTTCCATTCGTTAGGAAAAAGCAATAAAAATCTCAATAAATATCGAGGTCGTTTTGAAAATCGATGTAAATATTATTTTTCGTAGATTTATAGATCCATTATCTCGCCTTACTGTGTAAATCTGCGAATTTCTATATTTAAACCTTTTCTGTTACTGTACGATTCGTACGAACATATCAACAGGATGAAAACAAACATAATACACAAATCGCGTACGCGATTGCAATAGATTCTCCTTGTTTCTTCAGGCAAGTTAAGAGAAAATGTTATCGTATCGTAGTTGATATTGCAAGTATCTTTCACTTCAGAGCAAACCTTGACATGTTTTCGATTGCTCAGATATCCACAACGCAATACACGCAAAAAAATACTTAAAAATTGTCAATTGGTTGAAATTAAAAATTCAATTGCAATGTTACATGATAGTTCCTAAGAGCGTGTGATGTCTACAGAATGATAGCCTTTGCAAAAGCTGGAAATGTTGCGCAAAATATATTTCGCATTTTTAATTAAACGCGTTTTCATATTGAAAACTTTTTATTTTTACAAAAACTGACATTTTAAGTACTTGTTATGGAACTTCTCGAAATCGTTTTCGAGTAATTTTGACTTTTGCAGTTTTTGTTTCTAAATCTCAGGGTCGATACAAGAGCCAATATACGTGCAAATGTATTTTTTTAAACGTGTAAATTAATACACATGGAAATTCGAATTAAATTCAATTTGAAAATTTCTATACTTGGTTTCCATCTCGTATGTGTAAAAAATATCCAATTTACTCTCCTATCAAATTGATTCCGCTACTTGTAAGTCGCGGAATGAAAATTCTCTCTCTATGCACTATTTTGCAATAACAAAATCATTTGAACGCACCTGGCATCGGTCGGTCTGTACGTAACATCGTATTTTTCGATCGGCTCAATCTGGCTGGTGCTCCAAGACACGCGCACAGATGTCGGATTCAGGAACATTACTGTTATGTTTTCTGGAACGCCGGGACTGCCCGTTACCGAGCCTGCAAGCAGCGAATAACCACTGGTGTGTATTCTGTCATTCATGTGGCGCTAAAAAATTTATTATCTTTTTCAAACATAGTTTTCAATTTACCTAGAAATCCAACTCCTTGGAGAAATAGTATAGTGGCCCAAAGGACCATGCCGCCAAAATGGCGGACCGGATATGGACCGCGTATTCTTCCGCACACGTGTCCGTCTCCACTTCTGCTTCTTATTGTAGCCAGGCGTCTTTGGGATGCAGAAGTAAGGCGTTTGTTGCCTAAACATACGATTGAACAAAATCCAAGCCAAATCTATAAGAGAGTTCACATTCTAATATCGAGAATCGTGCATACTTTCAAACATTAAATTTCACATCAAGCTTTAATCAAAATTCGGAAAGAAGTGAGAAACGAAAAATAACGATGCTTTGTTCTTATTATGTTTTTGCGATAAAACGTCTACAAAGAAATTCTAAAGAAAAATACTCTGGTGGCGCTCGAAAAATATACACTGTTTGCGCGGCAAGGATTTCCTGTTACCTGTACATATAATTTTTCAAGCTTTCTGCGTCTTCTATCCTCCTTCCCCGTGCTGCATCTTCCGTCGTAGACTATGTCATGATTGTGATAGTGCAAGATCACCGTTTTACAGCGCATCATTCAACTACACATTTTATTTAAATCCCGCTGATGTTATTTCCCCGGTTGAATTTGTCTCGCAAGCACATTCTACAAATCACATCTGTAACAAAACAAAGGTATTACACGTTAAAGAAATTTACGTATTCTCGCGTTTACGTTTGACTTTATTTTTCGCATCTAATTTTTTCAAAAAACAATTGTTGAAATACCGCTGCGTCTACAATTTCGCTGCGCAAAATTTTAATTTGTCGCGTAATTTGCACACAGCGTAAATGTTTACATCAGAAAAGACTGTGCAAATTAAAGTTATTTATTTTTGTTTTAATTCAGCGCAATTAGCCGAAACAATGCGCTACAACACTGCCAGGTCGCGCGACTTGGTTGCTGAAATCCGGAGCGCAAGTGCGCAAACTCGCATCCCAAAAAAAGATTTACGTCGCCAAGAAAAAATTGTGTAAGTATATCATGTACGAGCAATCGGCACGTAGGAAGGACCGATTTTCTCTGTGGTGTGATTACGTGGTCGTAATTGCACCGCGAAATAACACACCGCGGTACCGTGCCAACTAAACTCCGACGATTGGGCTCGATAGCCGCGAGCTTGCGAGAAACAAATGGAGCTTGCGGTTTACAGTAGGCCGCCTTTATATATACGACCTCTCGCGAGCACGCTCTGCAACGATCTCGCGTGCTTGCAGTGGCGTGAAATCGAGAAAAACCAGAGCTTTTAAGGGGGCACATCTCTCTATGCGGTAAAAAAATTAAGAAAACTTGTGTCAATATGTTACTCAAGAGAGAGAAGGAGAAACGGAAATTGTCAACTGCGGGAAAATTTAATTATCAAACTTAAAATTTACACGTCTTACAAATTTCTAAACTTATATCAATTTTAATAGAGTTTTTTAAACACAACATACATACAATTACGTAAGTAACAATATGCAGATATTTATTCGTCGCTCTTGTGATTATTTATTCCGCACTATTTTTACTTTCTCAACTAATGCACACAAAGATCCGCCTGCGAAACGCGCCACTGACCTCCTCAACGACGTAGCACGTGCTGTGAAAAATATTCCCATCAGCCAGAGGATATATCTAGTTGGTCTTTCTTTCAGTTTAAGTTTCATGAGAGCATTCGAGCATTTTGTCATGCTTGACGTGGCAAAGCTGTGCACCATAAAAAAAAAGGAGATTATTTTTTTCTGCGGTTGCGTGACGGTTTTGTCAGACAACAAGACGGACAGACGTGTATTTTTCACCCGCCAATTGAAGGCTGTTGATATTTTTTTACCCTAATTAAAAGGAATTAAATTTCGGAGAATTTGAAACCTTGATGTTTCGCGACGAAATCCGAGCGACAAATTTTTTTCTCGCGTTTCTGACGCGAAATACATCAATCGCGGAACAACCTCTTTTAGCGAATTGACCAGATTACGCGAAATTGTTATCGTCGTCGGTGATAATCGGACGAGCGCCCGTTTTGCTCGTGTTTGCGCGCGAGTAATATGCAAATAAGCAATTTCTTAACGGCGACTCATTAGTCTAAAGATATGTTTTACGAGAGCGCCGTGTGATTTATAGATCCTGCAATCTCTTACGAAATTGATCACATCGCGGCCATTTATCTTGAAGTAGTTCTGCTATTTCGAGAGAGGGAGAGAGAGCTTGCGAGCGTCGTCGACCACACGCAGCAAGGTTCGACGACTTTTCCTTATCCTCTTTGCCGGATGACAAGCGCTTTGTCGGTTGCATAACGTATTGCATAAATCTGCATAATCAGCTGAATTATGCATACACCGACCCCGTAATAAAACGAAAATCTAAACGTTGATCCGTTTTTAATTTCACACCGTTTCGTCTTCGCTCTAAAAGTAACACCGTCACGTTTTTATTTCACTCGTTCGGGGGAGATGTGAGGTTGCGAACAAAAAGCAAAAAAAAGAAAAAAAGAAGAAGCTCTTCAAATCGAGCATATGCGATATGCATTGATTCGATTGAAACTGCGTGTGTAATTCACTTTTGAATAACGTAAACGCGCGTCCGCATTCGCGTGTAGTCTCTCTCTCTCTCATTGGCTTTATTTATGCGATCGTCTATAACGCGTGTCATTTATTCATTTGATTTGATCCGTTAAAAATTTTTCTTTTATACGAAGAGGAAAAATGACTGAAGGTTAAAGATGATCATGAATAATGCAGAGCTCGCAGCGATTTTCTATACGTCGTCGTCGTAATCGCGTTAGAATCTTAGCGAGAGAAAAACGACTCAAAGGGACGGAGAAAATATATCCGAGAGATATAGAGACTCGAAAGCTTGTAAAATGCGATTACGAGCGAACGAAGCTGTGAAATTATGTTAATTCGCTCGAAACTTTCAGAGAAACGATCACGCGCAATTCGGATTTCGCGTCAAAGTTATTCGGACGCCGCGACATGACATAATCAATAATTTCTAGTTCCAATACCTTTTTTTTTCTTTTGTTCTTTATAATCTCCACGAGCGTTCCACGCATTCTATCGACATTTTTTTTATACGCTCTATATTTACACGCGATAATAGACTCGACGGATGGTGGTTAGTGCAGTGGCGTTATAAATAGATGAGTGACTGTTGCTTGCTCGCGGCATGGGGAAAGAAAAATAAACGTACGCCTTGACGCGCAATTTTCGTGCATATTAACCTCGCTGTAAATAATTACAATAGGAATGCACACGTGATGATAAATAATTCTGTATACGTCGCATTATTATTTCGGGAAACTATTCACCGATCGTTCAAGTAAACCGAACTTATTAACGTCACTGCCCAGAAACAATCGCATTTCGCGAAACATTTGCAGATACTTGCCAACTGGAATCTGGAGCAAACTGTTCTTCCGTTATCTGTCAAAACAGCGATTGTTATTTCTCTACGTTATTGGCAGAAATATCGCGCAATTTAAAACGCTAAGATTAAACAAAGAATTTTTTATCGCCGTGTATTTTCGAACGTCTTTTTATTAGCTTCTTAATTAGCGGATTTGAAATAACCGACAATTACTTTTTTTTTAGCCAAGTATCTAAGCGATGATATGTCTGTCCTTTGTTATTCGAGCACCGACGACGTTTCGGTCGTTTCACCGACCTGCGATATAGTTGTTGGCGAGTAACATCAGCTTCGCCGCTATTTCGTCACCTAGGCGATAACACGTTCCGACTCTTGGGACGAGCACGGAATCCTGACCAGCTTCTCTCTATCGCTGTCTATGTTAACACATGGCCGCCTAGAGGCACTTTTTGCTCCTCGAGTTTGTTCGCGAAGAATCGCGGTTATATAGTTGTCGCTTCGGTGTGTGTCATGTTGCAACTTCTATAGAAATCTCTCTCTCTCTTCATCGAGAGACTTGATTTAATGGTCTGTATATCGTGTAAGAATTTTTTTCGCAATATTTTTTTGTTACCTCGTATCCTGTTGCGCAACGCTTCTTCTCTTTGTTACATTTACAGAATTATTAAATGCAATTTGCATTACGTTTGTGAAACACGCATTGTGTGTATGGCGGGTGTGTGTGGCTTTTTGCTGAAATTGTACAAAGAGCTTTTGCACAAAGAGCTCCCCGCCGAAACTCGGGAGAGAAGGCTCACTTCGGATAGAAGACAATTAGACTGCCGTTGGGAGAAACTGTGTACACAGCGTAAAATTAATTTTACGTGATTGTGTCCGAGTTTCAAGGTAGTTACGTGACAATCAGTATGCACGCCTGTAAAGCACAATGAGCGAGTCGACAGGTCTCTATAAGCTGCGAGAGTTTGATTGACCAGTGTGTGTGTATGCGGACGTTACTAGGGATTGATTCATAGAATTGGATGTCATGAAAAGACTATTGGATTTTCCACGATGGAAGTTTGGAACGATTTTTTGCCGAATGTAATTATCGAGAAGCGTGTAGGCGTAGCAAAAGTGGAATATAGGACTATAATACACGCTAGTGCTCTTATTCTCGGCTGTCGAGAAAACAAAAACAAGAATCGGTGCTAAACAGCCGTCCTTTCCGTTCGGGAGGTTAAAATTAAAATTTTATTTAAAATAGATTATTGAAACGTTTAAAAATGTGGCGCGTAATATTTAATAAATGTACGTATGTGTATGTATGTATAAAAAAATAAAATATATTAAATACATATCGACTATTATATTATAGTTTGTTTAAAGGATATAAAAAGTGCGTCTATTTCTTATTTTGTTCGTCGCGTACGTTTGTGCCACTTCGTAAAAAAAAAAACTTAGTCTGTTTTTGCGACACACTTTTGCATATTTTCCACTTTTATACTCTCATATTGACAGTTTTGATACTTCTCATTTAACGCGCGGCAAAACATATACATTGTAAGATATCGGGAAAAACACTTTATTATATTCATTAGAGTTTCTATTACTACGCTCATCGTTATCCCATTTACGATCATTATTCACACGTTATCTATTATACACACGCATGTTACATATTTACAGCGGGGATTATTAATTGTTGATTTGACAAGATAAACGAAGTTCATTACTGCATAATGTTTCTAAATTATGCCGATGTCTATTTTTGTCACTGACATTTGCATGTGTCTAACGATCGATGGGCCGACGGGTTGTAACGACTACACAATGTTGGATGTCACTGTTATATTTCATCGGCATTAGGTGTTTTTTGTCACTACACGCGTGCACAGAATTCTCCGCGTTGTTTTCAACGCCAATTTTCAGTGATTTTGCATTTACGTAAGCGGCTATGAAGTTTCTTCAATATAGTAGCGCCGTCAAAATACCGGTAATGAAAGCACGGCACGGCGTATGAGATTTTAACGGTAACCCTCACACCTTTCCCTCCCTTCGAACCGTAATAACGAACATCGAATCAATAATGTGCGTGCGTGATGCATACAGATACGACACGTGTTAGCGCACGCGTTGCTACTCGTCTCGATTTCGCGGCCGAAAGAATGCGCACCAATTAATTGCGCGCACATTGCGTTTTATTTTCATTCGCGCGAGATACAATTTCTAACAAACACAAAGATAACGGTATTCCAGCGGCAGTTAAGATCCTTAATTAAAAAGATAGTGCTTGGATAATAAAAAAAAACGATTTAATCCTTGAAAAAAAAAAGGTTAAAGGTGTGTACGTGTAACATCTTTCGACGTATGTACAAGATAAGGAAGAACGTAACGATGAAAAAGATGCTGAGGAAAACGAGTCTCCGGAGAAGTATCGAGTGTGAGACGGCTTCAGCATATTCTCTTCCTGTAAGAAAAATTGCAGGAACATTCTTTTGCACGCCATCGTCGGTTTTTGCATGCATGGCAAAGCTTATTTTATTTACAAAGGTAACTAGAGAAGAATGGATGGAAGAGAGAGATCGCCACTCGCGGACAAAGAGATGGAAATATCATACATAGCTGAAATTTACGCCTCGAAATAGCACCCGAAACTCGTTGCTTCTCTTGAACCTCTCAGTTCTCGCTTTATCGTCAATTGGACACGCTTTGTGAGCGTGCATTCGCTTCTTGATGTGAAGAAGAGATTTGATACTAATAAAATAAATAAATTTATGTAACAACAATTGCAGACAGATATTGCAATAATAAAAATTATGTAAAAATAATTGCGAAGGTAAATAACAAAGTTTCATTTCTGAATGTCACTTCGAAGTTTTTGCCTCCTCCGCGTGCACGCGTCAAGAGAAAACTCTGTTAGTAATAATTGACGTCTTGCGAGTTAAACACTTGTGGGATACGCGCATTTAGTGAGTTTCGGAGTATGTTAATACGCCACATGTGCGGCTCTCCAATTTGAACATAATTTACAGACTCCGCGCAATCTATGACTTCGCGCATTATTAAAAGCCGCCGTGCCGCGTGGGATAATTACAATTACGTCATTTTGTAGTGACTGAGAGGAGTTGTTTATTAAATGCGGAGAAGCGAGAGAATGTGTCGGTCAAAATGGAAAAGAAGCTCTCACTTAATTAAAACAGAGTCAAAGAAAAGATATATATCATTTCTCTCACTTTCTCTTTGTATGCATTAAAATACGTTTTTTCCTCTATCCTTTAAACACACGGTGATAAACAGTGTTAACTTCAAAGCATTAAGAAGAAACATTGAAAATTGGGAGTCTGAAAAAGCAAAGAAAGGAAATGAAGGCAAAATGTCATGATTTCAAAAGAAGTGAAATGTAAAAACAATTTTTCTCCTTTATATCCCGGAATAACTTCGCTTCTCTTTCAGAAATCGTATGCAAAGTTATCCTGTTTCAGTCGGTTATCGATATCTCTGTGTAAGATATACAAAAATAAATAACCACCGTTGAAATATATCAAATAAACAACAGTATCAAATAAATAAATAACAATAACTTAGAAAATACTACGATTTGATCAACCGGTCTATGTATCTTGGAACATAATTACAACTTAATTTTTCTAAGAGTAGTTAGGCAAAATAAAAAACTTGTATTTTGAGACTTGCCTTGTCTTAAATATCCACTTAGAAATCCCTTTTACAGGTATAATAATAATCGTGCAGGGGAAAAGTGCTCTTTCACTTTTTTCTTGCCGATGGCACTTGACAGTAAACTTAAGAGATCTACCCTCTTATCCGCCGAATGAAAAGCCGAGCTCCTTCCCATCTTTGTCCTCTGAGATTTTACCGAGCATAAAATTTCTTGTATTATGCACACTATAGCCGAGAAAATTAAATTACGCGAAACATAAAACTGCTCACTTATAATTCTATATACATGCACAACTATTCTCTGGCTATGCACAATTTTGCTATTTCTCGAGAAATCTACGCGGACAAAAATAGAAAAATTTTTGCAATTAAACGAGAAAATTTCAATCATTTTTCACGATGCGTCCTGAACACAATTAATGCGTATCTGACTTGATCAATAAGTATGCGACAAGTACGTAAATTTCAGCGCAATATTAAAAGAGCGACAGACATTTGCGACAATCTTTTATACGTTTCGCGCGACCAAAAAACTATACAATATCCCGTGAAAAATGTTTCTGACCGATTTTAGCAGATATCAATCGCAAAGACAATTTATCCCCTCAATGGGGTCGTGATATGTCAAAGTGATTGACATAAAATGATGTAGAACAAGGTCATCTAATAACAGACATAAGTGCTGTATTTTCTTTTTTTCGTGATGTATATACAATATCAATAATGTGATTAACAAATTAACAGCATTATCGGAATTATTGGAAATTCACGTGTATCGCAATGCAGTTAACAATATCGGTTTGGGTTACGTGGATTTTTAAACGTCCCCGCCGTGAATGTGTGTCACACCGAACTCAAATGTGGATAATTCCGATAATAGCGAACCGTGGGAAATCGAATGTTTTCGTTTGAGTCTCGGAAATGATTGTACACGTCAACATGGCACTCAGTGCCACGCAAATATGTAAACAACGTGTGTTAGACGTATTGTGTTAGATGTATGGCTATTGGGCCGTATTTGTCATCGAGCGAAGCGAGTGTGCTGACATATACGATCTGTCTACAGTCCTTTAAAGGTAAAGACGTGACAGTCGCGCGTATCAATTTTAGATAAATGTCACACCAAAACTGAACTATTACGAGACTATCGCAATGCTGAACTATTATTGCAAGAGACTATTGCAATTCTTCAGCAAAGAAGAAAGAGACAATCAGAAATTTTCAAATAATGCAAGTGAAATATAAGACGCACAAACGAAAGAAAATTAATTAACAATATATCTCGTAAATATGACGATACAAAATGCGACGTACGTGGAAACTGGGCAACAAACTCTCTCACTCACGGCGAGGCCTTGATAAGTAAATAACCGAGTCGGAGTAACGTTAAATAATGGTCTCTGCTTCACGGAGGTAATTCTACCCGCTAGACCTAAATCGAACGTGTGTCCGCGATACAGTCCGCTGTTACTTGCAAGTTTCAGTCGAGTTCTAGTTCAAAGTTGTTAGCGCGGAACGATGATGACCAGCAGGGGTTATATTAGTTATAAACCATCGGGATATGTACAAGAAAAATCTCTTACGTTATTGAGTATCTTATAGAGAGAAAGAGAAAGAGAAAATACGAGTAGTCCACTTTCGCGAAAACTTTACAAGCGTATCAGTTGACTATCTATTTTCTCGCTAATAACGCAACTACAGTCTATCTTAAGTAGACGCGAACAACACACATGTGCGAATTGTTTCCTAAGTAGCGCAAAACCGTTGTCGTCGGTATGCGAACTTAATTCAGTCAAGGTTGCAGTTCACCGAGGGTTCATGCGAGAAGGGTTTGGCATCGACAGTAAATTTTCATAGTTCTGATCTTCTTAGATTAGAGTTTCCCCTTCGCTTCCTTCTAAAGAGCCCAATAATTCTCTGTAACTGACGAAACGACTTCCGTTGATTTTAACTGTCTCCATTTCCGAGTTTAATGGAGTGTTAACATAAAAAATCGGGATCGAATTAGTTCTGAACGACTTGATATGTTATTCTTGCGGAAAATTTGTTTAAATATTTATCTGCAACCACATGATAAATTATTCATACGTAAAAATAAATTTACAAATTAAATTTAAATTATAAATAAATAAATAAATTAAATTTAAATTGTAAATTAAAAAGGACACACAGAATTTTTTTTAGAGTTTTTTTTTCAAAAGGTAGTTTCCTTGATAACAAATATATATTATTTATCAAAATCCCACGCGAGAAAAAGATTCTCGATCGTCTCCTCAATTCAATTAATTAATTAAATAAGTTTATCGAGTTTTACGAACACCAACTGTGAGAATATTACAGAAAACATTTCTGCTAAAAGCTACATCTAAGTAAGACACATCGAGAGCTTTCTTTGAGATTAAACAGAACTCGGAAAATATTATTGACAGCTACGCAAACTCCGATGGAAATCTTACTTATAGATCGTGAAATTTTTCGTGACAATGAAAGTTGCGAAGTAAATTGGATTTCTGCGAGTAGACGGTTTTAGATTTTTATTTATGCATGTTTATTAGTTTATCTTTTTTCTATATTCGTATGTGATTTTTATACAAGATAAATAACAGAAAAAATGAGAAGAGAGAATGTTTTTTTCTCATTTTTTGTATGAAAATCACTTTTCCGACAAATGGAGCGAGAAAGACAAGAGGAATGAAATAAAATGTAAAACTACTCTCTTTGCTTGTTATTGCGCTAAAAATATATCTTTTAACCTTTCTCACGTTCGCTGATATTGCGCGTTTATCGCAATATTTGTCGAAAAACTCAACATTATTTGTTCTGTTAAACAAACATCACGTATGCGCAGTCGTTTGAAATATTTGAGCAGAGTCCATCAATGTTCAATCTTCGTTTTCGGATTTTGTTTTTCACGGGAGTTTCCGACTTGCAATTAACAAACATCGAAAATGCTACAACGCAACGTGTGACGAAATTGTTAGTTTTGTCGATGACATCAAAAACTATGTGTATATCCGGCGAGCTGTCCGCGTGCTTTCGCGAAATAATAAGTACGGTTTATGGCAAAATAACGCATACGGCTTAAATCGGCGTGCTCTTGTCAGACCGTCGGAAAGACGGTTTAATGCTGCAATCTGACATAACATCGTCCTAGTTGTCGCATGCCGGCGTGACATGCAGATACATCGCATCGCGCGCGATACACGAGGTCATATTCACATGTACATACATTCTCCGGTACATAAGTACGCAGTGCGCATAATCCGTCGTCGTCGTCGTCGCCGTCGCCGTCGTTGTCGTCGTTACACATACACATACAATGCGCGCGACCCTTTTCCTGTAGCTCGAATCGATACTATCGATCGCGACGAAATGTCGTGGAAATGCATCGCGCGCGGATTAATCCCGAATGAAACGAGCACACAAGATGAACACATCCGAGCGGTTTTCAGTCTGAGAAAAATCTGTTTTGTTTTTCTTTTTCGAGAAGCTCTTATATTACACGAGAGATAGAGATAACAGATAACCGGAATGATGATCGATACGCGTTTTATCTTTTGGTTTGTCAAACGGGAAAGAGATTGTCATCGTATCAAATTCGAGTTTATTAGATACAATGTGACATGACGGGGAAAAAGCGCGTGAGAAATAGCGAAAAAGATTATTTGTTATTCGATTCGTTTTTTAAATTTGACACGCAATTGACGTGCAATTTATCGCACGAACGAAATCCATGTAATCTACGAGCTAAAATCCGTCAGTCATTTCGACGCGAACGCGATCTTTTGAATTTAAAGTAAACGATCAATTATGCTAATATTATTACACACACAGTAACGTACGTTTCCTGCTCGAGTCTAATGAGCCTTAGGGTGCTAATTCCAACGTGAATGCAATCGGTAAGCAAACGTCGAGGAATTATGCAAATAAGAAAACCGAAAAGGAAACACGTGTAAGGTTGTTAGCATTACTTTCATACAGACACCGTCAACAGATCGTAATGAACGCAAGTTCGAGTAAATTAATTGCATTATTTATACACAGTTTTTCAATGAAACCTCACTAACCTTTTTTTGTTTACTGGTTCGATATTCAAGGACGAAAATTTTATTTTTTATTATAAAAATATTGTATCAATATATATGTTATATTACACATATTATATTAATTATATATTAGATATTATACAAATTTAATGTTACGTTGCATCACTCACACATCTCGAGAGAGAAAGAGGAGGAGAGAAACAAGACCACAGCAATGAGACATAAAAAAAAACATCAGAACATTTAACTGGCGAGACGCTAACAATAAAATTGCGAATCGCAATGTCAATGTTACAGCTCTCCGAGCTCTCTTTTACGGCTGGCCGTCAAAGTGAGATGTGTTTCGCGCACAAATGTCATTTAGAAGAGAAATTATCTGCTTCTCGCATGTTCACTTTAGAGACGATAAAATCAGAAATAATACTCGCAAATGAACGAAAACTCTAAATTGTGTTAAACATTCATCTAAAATTCAAACCATGTTTTTGAATAATGGAGAGGAGCTCCGCCATATTTTGCAATTTCCGTTTCTCCGCGCGTGGCAATTACTTTTTTGTTTTTGTTGCACGAGAGCAAGTAGAAACTCTTCCTCCCCGCCCTTATATATACAAAACAATACCTATGTACATATGGTAAATATACATACACAACGCGTACATATATAACTCACTCTCACGAAACAGGTCAAAGTATTTTGCACGGCTTCAATATACTATCGCGCAGACACGCGATATAAAAAGAAAAAGCCGGTAAAATGGAACGATGCGTAAAAACGCGCATGAAAATGAATCCGCGAATTTTTTTAAATGTTATATTTTTGCGCAGAATAAAAAATATGCGCAATAAAACTCGCAAAGCGTAATTGTTTGACTTTTTCATCGTTGAGTGTTTTACGTTTGGGAGAACGCGCGCTTCGATATTTTATTATATTATTTAATTCTACGCCACACACAAACAAAGTCAGGGTCATTTTTGATTCTCCAATTACCAACCCACATTAAACAATGCAATATATTTTGTTGCAAAAGGTAGAACCTGCGCTCTGTGGGTCAATAATGACCCTGAGTTCGCTTGGTTGTTGCTGGGGTAATATAATTTTTTTTAGTCGTGAAGGATACGTGAGCCCTCCTCCCCTGTTTCTTTCTTCCTCTCTTCTGTACTAAGTTTTATAAAATAATGTTTAAATTAAAAAAAAATATTTAAACAATCTATCAAAATACAAGCTAAGAAGACACAGTAATTTAGTAAGTTCGCATTGGTTGATGAAGAATTTCGATCCAATGGACTGTGTCAAGCGCGATAATGTCGAGAATGTGGAACTGCGGTCGCAACTGTGCAAACAATAGCACACATGTTGCCCAGATTTAGGAACATCTCACGTCTATGTTTAAAGATGATCAAATGCCGCCACGCGTGGGTGAATCTGTTGCGACGTTGATTAAACGTCCTCAAATCGTATGAAACGTAAGTGTGCACTTATCGTCTCAAATATAGACGCACGTCTAAAATTACGTATCGATGTTATATAATTAACGCAATTACGAAAAACGTACGTACTTCTTTTTTAACCTAACCCTCGAATTATTGACGATGCGTCTGTTGTGAGAGCAAATATTTGGAAACGCGCGATGTTATTTGCAACATTGTATAAAAAATTAATCACCGTTGAACTTCTCTCGTTGTTTTCGTATTGTATTTCTACTTTTTTTTATTAAAAAAAAAAAAAAAAAAGAAAGAAAAAAAGAAAGTATATCGAAGAAGCCTTTGATCATTGATATGTCAATGCCATATTTAATGACGCGCGGTTATACAATGTAGGCGTATCACTTTTCTCATTATCGATCTGATTCCGCTAACACAATAATGTTGCAAAAACTATTAGGACTATACTTGATTTGATATACTTAATCAATTTGTAATGTAATCGATCGAGGTGATATTATTAAGTCACCTTGGTGGTTCACCTTGATACGGTAGAGAATATAATGAAAAAAAAAAGTGCGATTGTGATGAGAAGAAAAAAGCGCGAAATGTTCGATCTAATTGTCATGAAGCTGAATGACCGACTATATAGTTCCATTATCTCTCATAACAGCTTATGTAACAATTCGCGCCTCGTTTTCGGATCTTTGTAACCCCGATGCAGTTCGAGAATATCGCGCGTCTATGGATATTCATGGATATCTAGCGCGCAAATGCGATCTCGTGGCAATTTCGCAGAAACGTGTTCAATTAAATGGTGCGCTTCGTTCATCGCACGGTGATCACATAAATGGTTAAAGCATCCTTCGGTAGAGATACCGATACAAATTGAGACGTAATAAATCGGAAATGCCAGCTCTCGTGCGTTCGCACGGAGATGTGCTTTCAATCAGACATTATTCGAGCAACTGCGCTTATCTTGGCAGAGAAAGAAAAAAATAAAAGAATGATTTATATACATCAAGAATATTTTTATTCCGCTGTGCGTATTTTATCGCGACTATTTCGCAACGCTTTGTTGTTAATAATTTGTGAATTAGAAAAAACAAAGAAAGGAGAAACGATTTATTTCAATCGCGATATCGTATTATAGATAAGCAGTCATGTTTGATTTCTCTTATCGATCAAGAATAAAAAAAAATATTGTAATTTAGGTAAATGACAATCGATATCTATTCCGAGACATGTGTTAAGTGCGAGTTCAGTACGTTCGCGGGACTGTGCAAACACGATTTTTGATAATGATTTTCGCATGTGACCTCGGAATTTTTACCTTCAAAAATTTTGTGCATATGAGAGAAAGAGAGAGAAAGACAAATAAAAAACTTACAAAGGTAGCTAAATTTGAAACCTTCTCTTTTTCTTTATTTTATTTATATAACACGTTATTATTAAAATACACACACGCACACTCGTGAGAATATGTCGTAAACATACCAAACGAAAAGCATCTTCACATAAAACGCAGCAATCTTTTAATAAACCAAAGATGCGATCACTTTTACGACGGACACATATTATATTACAGATATTAAAAAAAGAAAAGCTTAAATCTCAAATATATCCCAAGACACATTGTGATATTCTACACACGAAGCTAAGATTGGCTATTCTATGAAACTCGATTTAAAGTGGAGGTCGCAACGGAGTGCGGAAGTTTATCTTCGGTGTGACGAAAATCCCGATAGAAAATGGTCCCCTTTGATCTTGCTAACCGAGATTCCACCGAGAGAGAAATGCGCAGAGGAAGACTATGAGAAAACGCAAATATTAAACGATTCAAAGCACGTCAACCAGATCGTAGTAGTTTTTCTCAATCACACACTCAATCACTGTGAATATCTTCCGATCTAGGAATACGGGTCAGTGAATTCGTTCGGATATTTCGCATCGCGCATTGTTTTATCGTGTTCTGTCGTAAAAATTTTTTCTAGCGAGCAATAAAACGTTTCAGACGCAATTGTGCCGGGATGAAAAATCGCGTTTCTATTTCGCGAATATTCGTTTTTTTTCGCGAATGAAAAAAAAGATACAAGAAACTTTTCTCTCTCTCTCTCTCTCTCTCTTTCTCTTTGTAGCGTTGTAAGAATAAGATTATCAATCTTACGTTTCGCGTGCAACTGATATATATCGTAAAGTGTAGTGACGATGTTACCGTGTATATTCAAAGAAAACAAAGAAGTTCTTATTAGCAGTAATTTTGCAAGAGAGTCGGTTTTGTTTTGTTTAACAAGTTTTTAAATTTGACAAGTTTTAAATTTTTTAAACTATTCTAAAGTAACGTTTGTAATTTAAACGAACGAAGTTTTCTTTTGACGCGTCTTAATTAAATTGCTAATTATATACAATAATTAAAATAAAATCGTATTGATTCTCAGAAACCAAACTACACAGATTCGAGAATTAAGAGAATTTGACATTTTAAGAAATTTATCTTCTACGATTTAACAAAAACCTACTATCGGAGCTACTTCTCTGAATGTTAAAGGTAACGATTATGATTGAGTTGCAATTTCCAATATCCTATATATAGATTACTCTATTAATTTCAGAAATATGTTCATTTAAATATATTCTCCGCGCAAAGAAGATTCAATTAATAGATGAAATATAGACAGTATTTTGATTGTGTTATAGCTTGCTCTGCAGAAGCTATATTCTTCATGTGTTTCTTATAATTCGATTACATGCCAACTCCGTGTCATGTGTTCCTTAATAACTCGATCGTAATTTGACATTCTGTACTCTATTGGTATGATAAAAAATTTGAATTTATATACACAAGATACGTACTAGATGCACGCGTCAAACAGTCCCAATGCACTACTGCGAAATTTTGTATTTCCCGATCGCTGTTGAATACGTGAAATATATCCAGTATGTATCACCAAGAGACGAAACTTGACACGAACTGTGCTATTTAAGAAAAATGAAAATGTAGAGAAATTATTGAAGTAGTTGCTGCACGTCAACGCACGTCACGCGGAAAGAAAAACGCATGCCGCGCAATAACGCGACGCTCGAACACGATGTGTTTCGATCGTCTTTGCTGCGTAAGAACTCGTGGGATATGTTTTTTATCGAGAGTGCACACACCATGACACCATACACGAGTCCGGATAAAAAAGGCGCGTGTAACGCCTGATACGGAAGAAGCGCAGCCACTGAACGCCGGGGGGTTGCCGCACGGTAGGCGCCCTCGACACAGCTAGCTCTGTCAGGGTGGGGTGATGACGTAGAGGGAGCCAGGGCCGATTGGTGCTTATGATGGGACCTGTGGCGAAATAGGGTATCCTCGTTGCTTCTGTTCTAACGATTTAAATTGATTAACGAACAATTTTCTGCCTAATTTCTACAGTTTTCGTTTGCCTCAGAGAAAACATTTTTTTAATTCCAGTTTTACATTTGTATTAATTTCATCGCAACAGCAATAGTTGCAGTCAGTTCCGAACTTTGTCCAAACTTTGTAAAAATGTATACAAAACTCTGAATAAAAACCGACTCGCTGTAATGTTTCCTTCAGAATTTATCGGCAATGCGGTTATTTCTCCGAGTAAACAATCAGAACGCGAAGTATTTCGAGAAAATATCGACTCGTAAGATATATGCGAACTGTACATAGTATATGTATATTTTTTACAATCTCGTCGTCGTAGTTATCTGTCACACTATCGACTTTTACGTCAAGAATTTTTCGCGACTTTACTCCAACATGTTTATTCCGCATGCGACAGAACCGCCAAAAAAAAAGAGATAGAAAAGTTGTCGAATCTGCGGTCTTCATTCGCGAAACTGCTCATGTGTCGCGTTACTCGAGAGAAAAACTACATCGTGTGCTGAACTTCTAATATGAAACAAAATAACACACAGTCGCGTGATAAAACTTTTAAAATAATGTGCTTGAATTTTTGTTAACAACAGCACACATGTATTATTACACGTTGCTCGGTCGTAAAACTGTCATATATAAAAAAAATCTTGCCAGTCATATTAAAACACTTCTCATCCATCAAGCAAATTTGCGTGTCGGTGGAGTACGCATCGTTACGTTCTCGATGTACAAGACATTATATATACATGATAAACGTTGTCTATTTGCGAATAAGAACGACGTATACAGATGCATTATCAAATTACTTGGGCGTCCGATTGTGCTACACAGTTTGCGTGCGAAGTTTTGCCGCGAAAAGTGCACAGAGTTATTGCGCGGAGTTACACGTTGTGCAGAATTAATGAAATTCCATTAGACTTAATTAATGAATTAATCTCGAGCACACAGTTTCAACGCTTTTTCGAGAGCTGTCTCTATTCGGGCGAATGTATAATTAATAAAATCGCTTCAACAGCAAAAAACCTAAATTTGCAGAGACCTTGCGTGAAATTAAAAGATCCTGCACTAACCTTTTACGCCGTACGTGTGTTTATTAAAGAAACATAAGCTCCGTCGCAAAGAAATATACTCTTTTCTTTTTTTACGACTGAAAACACGATAAAACATAACGAATAGGACGACGTAACATGGCGACGTAAAACAAGTAACGTGTACACACGTACACGTACGTATTTGTAATCATGAAAAATATAGAACATATACTAGTAGCTGATACTAGTCTCAGAATCTGATGTATAATAAATAATCAACTAATTTTTCTTCTAACTAATAATATAATATAATTTTTTCAACAAATGTTAAAATTGAATTTGAAATCGAAGATGATCGATGTGCATGAGAAATTAAATTTAAAAGTAACATGTCTTTTTTTTATCTTATCGGGATAGCTATTATTTCTCACATTGCTGTAATATTTGTAGCAAGATTGTTTTAGATTTTATAAATCTTTTTTCCCTTCCTTCTCTCACGCATTTTGAGCCGCATTGAACGCGAAAACATCTTACGAGCGCGCTTTCTATGCATGACGTCGAATCGTTTATTTCGCATAAGGCAGCGCGATGCATCATGTCGGGAGCGGGACGGTCGTGTTAGACGAGCTAGACTTAATCTTACATATGCCACGTTCCTCCCCCTCGTTCACGTTAATTTAGATATTTCTCATCGTCATCGTCCGGCTCCTCACCGCGCTTCCTCATTTTCCTGTGCCCGCCTCTCTTCTATTTCTTGCTCCTTCTTATGAAACGAGAGAAGAGTGCAAATGACCTCCCCGAGGGCATTTGCGTATTATCGTTCATGCCTTAATCACGAGTTCTCTTACATGTCCATGTAAGAGAAACACATACACACACAAGTGGGCGGAGTAGCGACTCACTTTGCCTGTATTTGACAGTTCAGTCGTTGAAAACGAGTAGATACAAAGGACCAAAGGAAAAGACGAACAATATTCTCGATTTTATGAAATCTAACAGCGCGAGAATTTCTGTTTACAAAAGCAATATTTATTACGAGATTTGAAGAGCGAGCGGATTTTAATCGTTAACTTGAAGCTTTCGCTTATGCGTTACAAGAATTTCTGAAAATCACGGCTTGAACGTTAATGTAATTTTTTTTATATCGATGTTTTTTTTTTCGTGAACATTCGTCAGTTCACTTCATCAGAGTTCAAGAGCAGCTCCGATACTGCTTTTTTCCAGGTGTTCCTTTTTATAACGCCGGCTTACGAAGAAGGGGAATGAGAGTGTAGCAGAGAAGGGTGATGCGGTTTAATCATCCACGTTTTAATATGAGCTCTTCTCTCAAGATTAAACCCACAGTTCCTCATACTTCCGTGTGTAAGAACAACGATACGAGAAGCGTAACCGGACAATAAGGGTGTTTGCGATGATTAGTGTCACTACACATCCCTATATCAAAGTCGCTTTACGACTCTATTAAAGCGACCGGTTTCAAGAACGTTTCACGCCGCTGTCGCGTTCCCTATTTTTTCCCCTCGTATCTACTCGAGGCTATTTTAATAATACTGTTAAATGCGCCTTGAAAAGTAAAACTATTTTTAATAGCTGTGCACACACACACACAATCTCTCCCTATGTGTGCGTGTGTAATGAACAAACAATTAGTCGCGCAACTACGCGTTTATTTCTTCGGTAAATTGTACTATGCAACGTCTCGACGACCGGATATGCACCAATGGCCGGACATTTATTAAGGAAATAATTATCAGATGTGTAAATATTAGACGTAACCATTTTCAAAGTTTTGAATATTTTTTAAAATGTTGTTAAATATTAGTTTTTAACTTTGCATATGAAAATACTTTTGTTTTAATTATTTCTTTAATAAATGTCCAATCAATAGCACGCTGTCTAATCTGGGACATTTAATTATTCATTACTGAATATATATGAGTTTTTAAAACAGAATTACGGTTGTTCTTCGCAATATATCTGAATAGTTGGCGCTTATATATTCACGGTACAATAGAATATTCTAAATATTCCCGCGTGCTTCACGCGTATCTTGATATCTCGCACCAATTGCACGCCTCCGACCAATCCGCACGCTCTCCGAGTCTGTGTAACTTACCTGGCCGGTTCCCCTGACGGAGGCCTTGACGGAGAGATGTGAGTTTAAAGGGGCCGCGGCAAATAGTGGAGGCCTCGGTTTCGCGTGTGCCCCGACGCGGAAAGCCGGTTAGTCGGTCTCAATCCGTCGTGGTGTTCGTGTTGAAGTATTTTCTTCGAGCGGCAGAAGAGTTCTCGTCGACATCTGAAAAGTCGACACAGAGAGCTGAGATCAGAAAAATTGAAAAGACTTGATTCGAGACAGCGTAAAACACTTTCGCCGTGCCGTGTTTTTCTGTTTAGCTACGTCATTTCGGCGCGAGTCTCGCGGAGCGGAAAGTTCTTTTGTTTCGGTGCTAACAATTTCGGGTGTTACGTATTATGTATGTAGTGTTTTAGTGTATGGTGATTGCGATTAACGCCTAGCGTATCTGGATCTGCGCGTAGAAGAGGTACGTCTCTACTTTGTTTTGCTTTCTGAACGGCGAGCGTGCGTTGTCACACGTTTGAAATTAAATTAATGATAAACAAAAAAACTTAGTCGAAGAAATGTTATAAAAATATGATTTTCAAATGAATCTAGACTTTCTGACAATATTTATTGCAAAACTTAGATATTGTAGTAATGTCTGCACACATACACACGCACGCGCACGCACACATTTCTCCACGATCACCAGCAATTATATCACTGCTCATACATAAAACAAAATGGTTCGTTGAACAAGACTCGTGTTATTAGTATAATATAAAACCATTACTTGGAAGTTTATGTTTTATTTATTTATAGAAAACGGTATTTTAAAAAAATTATTTTTAATTGTAACTTTTTTTTTATATATAATTATAGTGTTAACATTTGCGTGTGAGAAATAAATTTACGATTTTAATACATATATAAGTTAATCTCATGAAAGAATGTTTAAATTAATTTTTATGTCAAGAGTTTGTTAGCATTATTACGTTTTTTAATTAATAATATGGTTCTGCATTAGAGTTTATAGAGTTTTCTTTTTCTTTATCTCTCTTTTTCTCTTTCTCACTCTCAAATGAATTACGCTAATTATACTATATTTAAACAGAGTATTGTTTTTAAAGAATACGCAACGTATAAGTGTGAAATGTAACACGTATAACGTGCAACGTTAATATAAAACATAATTTTTCAAAGTCCATTAAACAATCAATCGCTTTTCTTCGTTAAAGTGACAGACACAAAAAATCGCAAAAATTTCCAGACCAATTTAATTGTTTTTTTTTTTTTGTTCGCATTATTGTATTATTATAACAATAGAACCATCATGCGGGAAAATGTAGCGGCGGTGCAGCCTACTTCTTTCGTTTACCGCTAAATTTGGATTAACCCAATTCATCGTGCGAATGTTCTCAAACAAGCGCAGCTCGAAGTTCCGCAAAGAAAATTGAAAAGGAAGAAGCAAAATATGCATAACCAATGTAAAGACTATTTACCGTTGGTGATCCGATGTTAATGCGGCTACGTTGCACGAGCATTAGTCTCACGTCATGCAGATGTAAACTCGCGTAGCAAGTAAAGCAAGAGTAATAGTAGCGAGCCGCGTCACGATGAATTTTTTTTCTCGCTGCGACATGTTTCCGGTGAATTACGCAATGGCTAATCAGACATTGACTGCGTTAATTAATTAACACGTCGCAGAGAGAAATCCTAAGACTAAATAAACAAACACGAGGCGCATGTGCAAGACTTTTTTTCTTATATGTGCGTGTGAGTGTTCGTGTGTGTGTGTGTGAGAGAGAGAGAGATTAATATTACCGAGATGAAGATACGTGAGATAATTCTTTTTTGGTCTCTTATTTGTTACGTCCTTTTGTCTCGTGCGTCTTACTTGCATCCGACAACTCGTATAATGAAAATTATAATACACAATTTTATTAAATATTTGATACAATATATTTATGTAAATATTCTCTGTATGTGTATGTGTAAAAGAGTTTTAATTCTTCACGAGATGCTGTAGAGATACTGTGGAGTGAACTAGCGTAAACCGCTTACAGGCGATCAAACTGGACGATTAGACAAGCAGCGCGTTTGAACGTCCTGTCTACTTGACGACTGATGTCTAAAATCTTTTGTGCGATTCCCGTACAAACTCGCTTTCGGACGGACACCTTTATTTCGCCCGAGGCTGTCTATCGAATCGCAAAGAGTGATGGGTGAGGAGCTCTGGAGCAACAACGAGAGTGCTCTGTACGTCGCGAGATTTCGTCGCAGTTGCCGCAATCGCGAGTCTTACGACGCGGTTGCGGAGTTGGAGGCGGAATTGCGACGTGCCTACATGGTGAAGGGACTCGAGGCGCAGCTCGAGGAGAGGCAGGTTCGCAGACAGGCCGAGCTCGTGCGAAAACACGAGGGCGCCGAGCTGAGTCGCCAGCAGCAACAGAAAGCGTTGGAAGAGGATTTCAAACGCCGATCGGAGAGTCTGCGGAAGTCCGCGGAATACAGGCAACAGCTGAACGAGCAGTTGACACGAAAAGATGAAGAAAAGAGAGCACTTATGGAAGAAGCTCGCGAGTATAGGAAGTTCCTGGAAGAAGCGGACAGACTGCAGGAGGAACGGGAGCGCGCGCTTACACTAGAGAAGAAGTGCGAGCTTGTGGAGAGGATGAGACGGGAGAGATTGCGTCTCGAGGAAATGAGAGAGATCCGTCAACAAAAGGAATACGAAATGGATGAGAAGAAGCAACGAGAAGATGTAGAGTACTTGAAGGAGGTAGAGGTGAGATCACAGGAGATGAACAGACTTCGACGGGAGCAGTTGGAGAGACGCGAGCGTGTTCAGATGGAAATAACGAGAATAATACTTGACGCCGAAGCTCGGAAACGCGAGAAGGAAGAGTATCTGATCGACCTCGTGGCGGAGGAAATAAGGTGTGAACTTATGATCAGAGAAATGGAAGAGGCAACACGTCGGAAAAAGATGCAGCAGGAGCTGGCCGTCAGTTTACGAGAACAAATTGTCTTCACCGAACAGTGTAAGTTGCGTTTCGCGGAAGAGGATAAAGCATGGGCCGAGGAAGTCATGAGGAAGGTCATGGAGGACGAAAAGACGGCGAAGTGCACGGCGGAAGCAAAGAGAAGAATGAAAACGCAGTATCGACAGGATCTGGAGAAATTGATTGCGCACCGTCGCAGAATTCGAGAAGAAGAAATCGCGAGGATCGAGGAAGTTGCCCGCGAGGAACAGAGGCTGAGGCTAATTGAGATGGAACACGCGAAGGAGGAGAGAAAACGATTGTTGACAATACACGCAACCAATATCGCGAACTTCGTGGACAGAGCGATTCTCACGTCCGAAGAGCAACAAATACTCGCCGAACTAACGAAAACAAATCAAGCCACTGACAGTAACGATGTGCCGAAGGAGGCGCAAAAAGATTGAACAAAAAATCGAACAACACTTAATTATAATTTAACATCAAAAATAAAATATATGTGAAAGAAAATGTAAACTGATAAATGACATCCTGAGAAAGCTTCTATCTATGTAAATATGTTTTTCGAATATTTTTATTTTTTAAATAAAAAAGAATAAAAGACATGTTTTAATTGAGACAAAAAAAAATAGTTTAATTATATACACTATGCATATAATTTCATCTCTCTGATATACGCGAGAAACTATCGCGCGTATTTTAGTTACATCATCAGAAATTATCATCTTTCCATTGGAAACTTTTAACATATTCAAGTACGCCTCATTCATAAATGAGTTATCTCTCGCAACATTATTCCAAGAAGTTGCGTCGCGAGATAACTTCGGCGCGCAGAAAAGAACTGAACAAACCTGATATACGGTAATCTATTCTAATGTATTAAAATTATGCTCCATCGCGATTGATTACACTCTCTTTTATATGTATATATATATATTATTTTTCCTGTTATCGAAGTCTTAAATTATCATTGAGGCGTGATATGTGATGTTGCGAGGTGAGACGGCGAGATTTTATGTTTGTGCGAAGCGAGATGTAACTAACCGTTTTATGTAAATTATGTGTGTAATACTCTCTCGATAATAATACTTTATCTCTTAGCAAGATTATTAATCACGAAGTGAGATCTAATCTTCGCTAATAAGAAATTAAGCGTGTTCTAGCAATCTATAAAACTTTAAACCGGAAGAAACATTTAGATGTAATTAGCGACAAGAAAATTGTGGTCATCCCGTATGACTACAATTTAATATTATTTTCGAAGATAAATTTTTTATCGTTTAACATTGCTTGATGATGCAATTTTATATGCGATCTGTAATTCAGCGATTAAACTTGACAAATTGATTTAATTAATACAGGTGGTTATTGAAGACTACATCTACATGCAGGGACGTTAATGTCTTTACACATAAGGTTACTTTTCATTGTTTGAGAGACATTGTTGGTGCAACTTCATGTGTGTAAAGGCATTTGCCTGTTACATTACATATAAATGTAAATATGTGTAAATTTTATGAAGCGCTGGAAGAAAAGTTTTTTTTTCAATAATAAAATTTCCGATAGTTCACAAAATAATAAATTTATGGTGAAGTAGAGATCTACAATATTGAAAAAGTTCACTTTTTTTTACTCTACAGAAATCATAAATAAACATTATATCCTTAGAAGATACGAAGACATTGCCGCGCAGAACTTTTCGAATATTTGGTGCAAGACAGCACACGGATATTTGCCCCTTAGCACCTGTCGCCAGGTGTTGCTTGCCTGTTAGAATGTTCAAAGATTTCCCACGAGAGGTACCGCTCGAGTAATTTCCAAGAAACTTGCGCGCCCATTATGAAACATTTTGTCTGCTTTAGAAGATGGATCTTCTAAGTGGAATTAACAATTTACGTCAAGATTTTACTGTCTTAATATGTCAGTGAGGATTTCGAAGACACAGAATCCTCTTTTTTATACAGTTCTTATAATGTCTTTCTTTTCAATTAATTCTATTGATCAACTTTTTTTTTTAAACACGTAAAGACGCATACTTCTTAATTTAGAAACAATTAAATTGAAGGACGCTACTACTAATAACAGAAAAATGAAAATACATGAAATAATTGCGCGCGCAAATGTTAATCGTCGTAAAGTATCAAATCACATCAGAATGAGCGACAAGTGCAACTTGATGAGTAAAGAGTTGGCTAATGCGATTATTTTATCACGTATAATTGATCGTGGCTCTATATCCAAACTATCATTTATGGCCTTGTATAGCCATCGATCGAGTTACATAGTAAGACACGGTCTGTGACGACAGAATATAGATAGAACACATTAAAGCGAAACAATCATGATGTACATTAAAAGATTATATTATCGTTAAATGTATAAAAACTTTCGGCTTGTATGTAGCGCATATATGTGTGTGTGTGTGTGTAATAAACTGAACTGATATGTTCAGGTTGCGTTCTGACATCATAATGCACGTACGTCAATTTTTTTCAACAGTAATAATCAGAGATTTTTATTGTCGTTATTTTCCAACGGAAAGAGAGAGAGAGAGAAAGAAGAGAAAAGTAAGAAGTTACTGAGGCAATTAAGACTTCCATATATTCTTACTTACAACGTATCATAAAACACAACTTGATTTTCTTGCTATAACGTGAAGCCAGTAAAGCGTTTATTGTTTAAGTGCGATTTATTTCTCGAGAATGTCATAACGTTTGAGATTTCTTTTAAATTATGCAAGTGATCTGTAAAATATTCTATTTTAGAAAGACTATCTAATATTTAAATAAAGAATAATAAATAATATTATTTAAATAAATAATAATCTGTCTCTTGTGTAAAAAATAATTATCGTTAAATTAATTGCATTGAGAACGTTGGACGTAGCAGTGTTTATTATTTGTACGTGTCGGTCCGAAAAACCATTGTTTTTTTATATCTTTTTATATACGGCGTGTTGTATTTTCCACGAACTGGTGATATAAACGAGAAAATACCGATTCTACGCGCAAAAGTCGAAAGCATAGAATAAAAGTTTGTCGCGTACAAAGTTACGTTTTCCGAGAAAACTCGAGTTTGAATATTGCATTTGTGACATATTTATTCTATTTTTAATATTAACGTTTTCCTGTTAAAACCGTACTGCATATATGATGGTTGCAATATCTACGTTATATATATTGCAACCATCAAGTCTATCTTTGCTATTTCATATCATCAAATCGAATATGTTCAACAGCGCATCACTTGCGTGAAACAGGGTCATAAAGATATTGCTATGGTCATTAGACTCACGACGATGGCTTCGTAAACACAGACATATGATTCTGTAGATTACGAAAAAGGATTGATGTACATCCAGTCAATAATTTCCATTCTACATGAGAACGGTCAGGCGATACGTTTAATTACATACTTTTATAGATTTCACATGCAATATATACGCTCCATTAAAGTCATTTAAATTTATTTGTTTAATCACAAATGTATTCAAATTTATCGTAAACGTATTTGTATTATTATATAAATATATTAAAATTTTCAGATTTAATATATTACTTAATATTTGTATATATTACATTTTTTCATAAAAATGCTACGTAAAATTTAAAAAAATATAAATAATAGCTCAAATTTCTTCCCGCATTACGTCTACAAAAATTAGTTGATATATCTGTAATTGCACGTGTAGTCGAAGGTACTTACAAGACTTTGAAACCGTTTCGTCCCGTTCCTGGCATACTTTGAAATGTTGCACTCACACAATTAATTATGTTACGTTCCACGTGCGGGAATATTTCACTCTCAAACAATAACAATCGCGAAACTTCGTTCTGATCCGAAACAAGTTGACTGCCGCTTGCTTTTTCCATCAAAATCGCGACACTGATATATAACGGCAATTGCACGTGGCGTCATACGTTATTAAAACGAACGACCGATATTTTACGAGACACTCGCAATAAATTCCGACGCACGGAATTCAGTTTTGCACGCTAACACTCGCGAAAAACACGGAACGCGATGCTTCAACCTGTCGCCATGTTTTTCTGACTGATCGTTGCTTATATTCGAGAATCGCAATATCGCAATATCGCTTCTCGATATGTCGCGACTTTGTATCTGTTTCTCTCTCTTCCTAGCGCGCGCGCCCTCGCTCGCGCAGCGGTTACTTCGGAATTTACGAAGAACGATAATGATATAACATAACGGCGGTCAACACGATGTTTCATAAATCACGGCAAAACCACCGTCTCTTATTTTACATATTTGCGATAATTGCGAGCGGAAAGAGTTCATTTCTGAAACACAGTCTACAGCAAACGGAATGCCATTCCGTAATTATCGCGGCGCGCTTTTTTTTTTCAGATCAGAGAATCGCAACATCGCTCTCCACGATACGTAATCAAAAACTCATCAGCCTTATCGATACAAATATACGTAATATCGACTTAAAGTCGAATAAAGTTGTCGTAACGCGGCGCGCAACTTCATAAAGTCAACAATGTTCAGCGATATAAATCCTTTCTCGAGAGAACACCTCGGCGATATATACCGTGCGAAGCAGTTGACATCAGAATGGGACACACAATATGTCGCGCTACACGCTCGCTTTGACAGTGAAAAAGCTTTGAACCTTTACACTCGGAGATGTCGCTTACTTCCGCACGGCAATACATCACGCGGCGGTGTGGTCTTTCTTTGAAGAAAAAAGAGGTGTTAAATTGTAATATAAAATTCTACTTGTTTAACTGTTATCTCGCAAAAAGAAAGGAAGAAACGTTTTGTGTCTTATAAATACTCGATGATATCGCACGCCACCCAACATACATAGTAGAGTTTTTTTCATATTACTGTGTGCGCAAAGCCCGTTAATGATCTCATCGTGTTTCAGTAATAAGTAGAGAAAGAGAGGGAACAAATTTACGCACCCACATAATCCCGCGATTTTAGATAGAAATATATGGCGTCGTCTAACTAGTATATAGACGCGTCAGCGACAGACTGTGTCTCATTTTCAGGCGGTCTTTCAAAGAGCTTTCCGAGGTGGATTTAATTAATGTATACGAAACCTACTTCCATTTTATTACGCAAAGAAAGGCACGGGAAAAGCCGTTTGTCCGCATTATTAAACTTGATCTGACCTCACAAATTGAGAGAGAGACGTCTCTTTCTCTCTCTTTCTCTCAATAATAAGGATACATTTCCTCAATAAAATATAAAACCGACACGCTAAAGCGCTCGAATAAACTTTGCGGGCAACGTGAAAATCAAATCAACTCCTTATCGCTCGGAGAGAACTTTAGATCTGTACCGTAATACAAACTTCGTCAATTCGTTATAACAAGAAAATCTCCACAACTCAAATTTGTCTTTCTTGTTCTTCCTTTCTATTTCTGTCCGGAGTGAGTTTCAAACATTCTGCAATTATCTCTCTAAGGCAAATGTGCTGAACGGACAATTAGAAAATACTTAAACCACTGAGAATTTTTATAATTTTAATATTTGCATGTTTAATAAAATTATTTCTTTGGTAATGTCATTGCGAACATTTATCTTGGTGATTTCGAAGAGAAACAAAACGTAGAGCTCGCTCGAGTCACGAAGTGCAACCAGTTAACAAGCTCGGAGCGCGGGTTGTATCGCGTGTTTTTGTTTATTTAGTCGCGCAATGACAAATGGCATGTCGACAAGACGCATTCATCATTATGGCGTTATGTTTCTATTGTGCGCCGTCGCGTATCAGCGCATCAGCGCAATAAGATTTTACAATGGTCGGGAGAGACGGTTATTGCGCCGATTATACGTTCGCATTATTGCAGATCGTATTACGATACCGGTAAACCCGGCTTTATTTTCTCAATATTCTCGTTGCAGTCTCTGCTCCGCAGTCCGGAACTCCGTATTGCGCATTCTCTCGTTCAAATGTTCTCCGGCTTTCGTGTTACGCGCGCGGGATACACGTTGTTCGTGCGTTATCATTGCAAAGCTTGCCTGTTTTATTTGCTGACAATACGCAAAGTGAGGATTTGTTTGCACACACATACACACACACATAATTGGTCTCGCTATACCACGCCACGCATCTAATTATGCGTGTCAACGGATCCCTCGCTCTCCTCCGTTTGCGTAACGAGCGTCGTGCGTTTGCATTTATACGCGTAGATTTTCGTCGTGGGCGGAGGAATGAACTTTCTCGTGCATAACTTAATGCAAATCAGACAATTACCGCGTTTAGTTACTTAATACATTTACGGGTATTACTTGTTAAAAATCTCTATTACTTGTTATTGCTCGGAACGATATTCTTTGAAAATGTGCGCAATTGTTTGGGGAGAAAAGTCGAAATTTGTATATTTCCAGAAAAAATAAGAAAGAAAAATAATAATTAACGCGGGTGTGACGCTTAGTATAATCTCTTTTAGAGCTGCGATACGTAAGAATTATAACGTCTTTAATTCGAATCAATACATTTTGTGTGTTTTATCCCAGGCGCTTTCTCCATAAACAACACGAGCGTCAACAAGCGGTTCCGTGGTGTAGCGGTTATCACGTCTGCTTTACACGCAGAAGGTCGCCAGTTCGATCCCGGCCGGAACCATTTTTTTTTTCTTATTCTCAATTGCGAATATATACATCGCGCAATTGCAACGAATTTATATCTTAATTGATTGAATTGCCCGCACCTGATAATTAGAATAAAAATAATTGCAATAAAATTAGATTGAGAGATATACTTATGTTTATCGCGTAAAAAGGTTTTTCCTCTCTTGAATATTGATGTTAAATAAAGCGAGAGCGCGTTTAACGCGGCTGTTTCGTCGCATTAATGTCACTTGAAACTCTCTCTTCTGATTCCAGATATCAACGTGACGGGTCGAGTGAAAAGAGTGCGATGTCGTAGTCGTCGTCGATATGAACGAGAGCCGGTGCTACACGGATTCGCCCGTGCTCGTCGAACATCAGGCCTTCAACCGTAATGGGAAGGCGCTTAGGTACGATTACCATAAAGATTGAAGACCATTCGAGCTCGCGCGCTCCACCACGCTGCGAGTTTAATCGTCTGCGACAGGAACGGGCGTTGATCGCGCGCACTGATTTATGCGTCGTAATTGAAGAGTGCAATTCGAAAACGACCTCTCATAGATTCTATTAGCTTGTGTTTCTATGCGATGCAACGACGTGATTACATACGTTATAAGAAAATATACATGTGGCCCGCGCCGCGGGAGAAGCGACGCGTTATTTTCCGTGTGACGCGATTTAGAAATTAATATGTTAAATATATGATATTTGTTAATTTGTGTTAGAAGATTATACGCATTAAGCCCAGAGAGAATAAAATTCGCAGTGAACGAATACACACTCGATCGATTTGACACACACGTCTCCGGACCTTCTTTTTCGCGGCAAACTCTCCCGCTAAACTCCCATTACATTCATTATACATCCCGAAACCTTCTTCTTTCTCTAACACACTATCATCCGCGCTGTCGCGCAGATAGTGTAGCGGGGGGAAGATGTCCGATCAGATTATCAATTGAATTACAGTCCTCGGCTAATCAGATTATGTTGCGGGTTATATCCCCGGCTCACGTTCGCGTCCCGTAAAGCAAGCTTAAACGCTAAAGCGCCAGATCCCGCTGGCGCTTCTTGTCATCTGGCCGAGACACTAACGAGGGTTGATTTCAGGGGATCTAAGAAAAGCGTGCTGTTCTATACGACCGACTGCGGCGACGAAAAGGAAGACCTGGGTCTTAAACTTCAGCAACGATCCGTCTCGTTGGTAAGTTACGGTCGCGCGTTAATATATACGCATTAAACTCTACGGTGCGCGCGTTGCGTATAGAGCACACGCACAATTTTACACGCGTCTTTTCTGTCTTTGCGGTTCTAGAACGTGAACATGTGTTTCGAGCTAGAGAATGGCCGCGGAAAGAAGATCGAAAGAAAAAAGCAAAAAAATGTTTAAGCGCCACTGATTTTGTTATTATTTTATTTGGGAAAGTAAGAAAGAAAGAAACCGATATAGTGCGTCGCGATTTAAAAAGGTTTTAAATTTTTAAAATATCGAAATAACAACCTGGGTCCAGATTGCGGAACACACACACACACACACGGCTGCGCAGTGATACGCGCGTGAGAATCCTCTTACCTCCGGTTCGAGAAATCATAATTCTCACGGACACAACAATCGGGATCTCTCGCATAATTTTCGTAGTTCTCGTGCTCATCGGCCGGCACGCATGGTAATCGCACGGTGTTCGCCTTGGGCGTCTCTGGTCACGCCCTTTCAAGACAAGATACAGACGATTCGAAAATGGAAAAGCGCGCGAGATAGACGATACTTTCGAGAAAAACGAGCGAACATTCTATATCGAGTTTCAATATTTTTGTTTGTTTTTAATTACGAAGCAACTTCTCTTAAGAAGGAGAAAACGTCAACTCCCGAAGTAGATTTTTTTTTTTTTTTATAACCAAGAGATGGGTAATACGATATTTTCGATGGAATTGAATTTTTTTCGTAAGGAGAAAATTAGTAAATCTCGTTATTATGCGAAGGGGCACGTAATCCATTACGCGCGTGTCGATTTCTTGCCCGTCTACGTCTCGTACATACCTACGTCAAACATGACTTGGTACTTGATGCGTGAAATAGCGGTAATGGCGCACGCACGTTGTATCGAGCTTGTTTATGCACGCATAAGTCTTCTGAAGCGAATAAACTGTTAGAAGACGCACAACTTGCCAGCTGAGATAGTCGAAGGCGAGTGGATGTACCGAACATGTTGTTAGCGAAAGAGAGTGACCGTGCAGATGTTACTGCTAAGTAGCAAAGTCAAGTTTTTGTAACAAATATTACAAAAAGACAAATGTTTGCCAAGCAGATACGTACAGACTGACATCGACTCGTGTCTTACAACAAAATTAAAACCAAAATTATGTATTTTACTATCTTCTTTTTTTTATATTTTCTAAAGGATTTAAAAAAGTTAGACGCGAGTGTTAAGTCTCTCGCGCGATCTCCGTGTAGAATTTAAACGAAACAGGCGGGGATCCGAAGTTCGGAACGCGACGGACGGCAAAAAAAAAAAAAAAAAAAAAAAAAAAAAAAAAAAAAAAAAATAACGAATTGAATCGCGTGTTGGATGCGCGATGAGAGACCTGAAAATTGGTTCCCTCCCGCCCGGCACGTAACGCGCGCCATGAGCCTCGTGAGATAGCTAACTGTATCCTCTCATCTCGAGTTACTCACGCTTCGCTTTTCCAACGGCTCTTTCGAGGCCGTGTAATAATTGTTATTCCCCCGACGTTCAGCAATTATAGCGAACCGTGCATCTCGTTTCGCGATTGTTTCATTGTCGCGCGCGCGTCAAGAAATCCTGTAATTCCGTTTGTAAAAAAAAAAAAAAAAAAAGTATAATAATCACAGCGTCGTGACAGAAGCAGCCCTGCGGCGTCGCTATCTCGGAGAAAACTGCTCGCGATATTTCAACGCGCTTATAATTTGTGTGTTTTTTTAATCTAAATCTAATATCTTTGTTTTATATCCACACACGCACGCATACATATTCGCACATTAAAGAATGTCGTTGAATATTTTTTATCGTTAAATCACCGTTACGTGTAATTACTTTATGTGTGTTATTACATTTCCCGTATCTGTGTCTTGTTGGCTTTTTTCTCCTTTTCTGTGCATAGCTGCAACGCTCCTTTTGGTATTCTTGCGAACACACTGTTCCGAAAGAAACGACGAGGCACGTATGTGTGTGCGTATGTACGCGCCCATCCGCCTACGTTTTCTCTTTCCTTTTCTCGCAGTTTTCCATTTTTTCCTTTTGCGTTCTCAGCTCGAAGGCGTCGAGGAAGACCGCAAAACTTTCTTCCGACGTGGACGTCTGCCGACAATAAGCCGGCGAGAGTTGCTTGTGTGAGATCCAACCGGATTTTTACGCAGCTAGTAAAAATGCGCGATGAATATTGCACAAAGTAATCTGTTCGGGAAAAGAGAGTTCCAGCGCTTCAATTTCTAGATTATATTTTTTGTGAAGCGACTTTTCCTTCAAAAATTTCAGCAGGGTAGTTTTTAACGTTAGCGAATCAGAAATCCGAGATGGAGATGAAGTAAATTCAAATTAAAAATTCGTGTAATTCGACTTGGTTAATAATTTCGCACATCAGCGGTTCCGGATCTCTTACACAGCCGTATTACATTAGTTGAAATTTAACAAGCTCCTCGTAAGAAGAAAATCGCACGCTTTTACGTAACATCCGTTTACCGCGATGAAACATCTCTGTTACCGCGAGTTTCGAACATTTTAGCAGTCGCTGAAACGTCGACGACGATTCGAGACTCAATTATTTGTCGGCACGACGTACCACGTGTTTCAATTAGCGTCTGATCAAACGGCGCTCTACCGGCGCGTTCCAAATGGAATAGTTCCCATAAAGTAGAGGTCGAAAGTCGAAGCGTTAACACGCGCCTCTCGTAAAGCTCTCCCATGAATACGACATGAAACGTAAACCCGGGAATTTAATAATGCCACAGGCTATGCAGGCGGCGTAAAATCTGTCGCGCCTAATCGCGGAAAGTTTCGAGAGAACGATAAAGTACTGACAGGCGCGTTAATTAGTATTTTCTTCATTATATCGTGAAATAATTATAACAAAGATATCAAAGACAAATTTTTTTCTTTCGTCATTTGTTGAGCTATTTTTGAAACAAACGTTGCAACGAAAAAATAGTTTATTGGCCAGCGAGAAAAATTTGTTGAATCCACTGAATTTTTTGTTTCATCAACTGAGCAAACGTTTCGTTGGCAAAATAAAAAATTCAATAAGCTTAATTTTTCTCGCTGATAATTTTCTCTCTATTCTTGCAAATATTTTTTTCTCACGTGCAAAAGCCTACAATTGCCTATATATAGATTTTATTGCGACTTAAAATAGGATCTGCGCGATTGTGCGAGTAAGAAGAAAAAGACGATAAGCATCCTTGATTCCGATAACAAGTGCGAACAGTAATAATTATCACTTGCGAGTGTCATGTATCCTTAGCCGCTGAAATTCTATCGTTTTTAGAAAACGTTACGGTCGCCACACGGGTGTCGGCTTACGTCTACGACGAAGTCGTCGGAAAGCTGCGGTTTGCGACTGCGGTTTGCGCGCGAATAACTTCCTTCTTTTTACCACCGAAATCCGTTGGCTCTTTTCTCTTCCCACATGATCTTCTTTACTCTCGGTGCACCTGCAATATTGTGTGATCCGATAAAACTGATTGTTTTAGACCGCGCTGCACACCGGAGTCGGCAGCCAGCAGCAATTACTGGAGCCCAGAATGGCGCAACTGGAAACCTTGGAGGCTAAGGTAAGAATTGTGCTTTGAACTTTGCGACTTTCCCGACAATTTTTCTGAGAATTAACGAAGATCCCGAAAATATTAATTTGAGTCAAATTAAAATGGCGCGAAAATCCGTACAACATTCTCGACCGACACAAAAACCTCTTTCTCTTTCTTTTTCTTCTCTTCTGATTTTCGTACTTTTTTTTTTCCCCTCGAATCCGTCGAGGCCTGTGTATGGGAACCGAAGGCGATGTTTCGCGGTTATTGGCGGGTCGGCGTTATAGCCGCGATGGCTTCTTAAGCCTGTCCGACCGGTGATTTATATGCAGATGCGTGAACCAAACTCCGTTTCATCCGGAGGTCCTCGGACAAGGACGGGAGGAGAGCGGGAGAGAAGGGATAGGGTCTCTGTGCGCGCATCGGTACCATTAAAACTGTCCCGGTGCTCGTGCGCAAATGTCCAGTGGCGCAGCATTCGCAAGAACTTCTCTCTTTCTCTCTCTCTCTCTCTCTCTTTCTTTTTCTCTCTTGGTTTTTGCCGAGATGCTAACGGAGATTGAACTTGAGTTTTTTTTGCGACAGCGCTTTTTTTTCGTATCGTTTAAGTAATCGGATTCCTCACGCTCGGTTGTGGAGACGAAGAGGCCAATTAAAGATTACGCAAGACGCGATACACCGCGTCAGGTACTCGTTTCTCAATTTCAATATTTTTTCGAGATCAACAACAATTTTATTTCGGTTTGTTTTCCACTTTGGAAAGATAAGGAGGATTAAAATTTCCAGCGCTCGAGAATGTGCCTATTTTCACTTCTCTCTACCTGTTTTCATTTATAATTCCGCGCTGCGTAAATAATAAAGTCTTCTACCGAAGACTTGCCCTAATCTTCTTCTTTTTTTTCTCTCTCTTTCTCGAAGCGACGACATCGAGTCTCCATTTACGTGCACTCACTTCTATCTACATCGAATTGCGTTTCGATAAGTAGATACAAAGTTATTACTTTATCATCCGCGCGTTCGCTAAATTCTCCGTTGCGCGGGTCTAACACCAAGGTCCCGTGCCCCCGTCGGAGTGTTCGTCCCGAGAAGCATTCGAACGATCCGGTTTCCAGCGTCGTTAATGCATCGGCCATATTTCCAGTCGTTCCTTGTAATTTGACGTCGATCCAGCATCGGTTAGCGTGTTGTAGAAAATTGCAGCGCGTTCCGACGGCGAATATTTGCGCGCAAATCCCGCGAATTCCGACTTTTGAAGATCATTGCCGTTTCTTTCTCTCTCTCTCTCTCTCTCTCTCTCTCTCTCTGTCACGAATGGAAGACACGCGGACAAAAGATGTGCGCGATATAATACCTCTCTCTTTTCTCTCTCCCTGCGACGATAAAACCTGAAGAAGGGGAAAAAATCGTATTTGTACACGTCGGGGAGAGAAAACGCTTTTCAAAAGCGCTTCTAACTTGTCCAATACGAAACTCATCGCGATATTCAATCTCGACGACTTTACGAGACATGTAGCTCTCGCAAGGCAAGGACAAAAAAAGAGACGAAAAAAAAAAACAGAAATAGGGGACTTGATATGAGTAATGAAAAAAAACGTCGAGAATAACGTCATCACATCTATATAGAAAATATCTACGAGAAACGGTTGTTCTCCCCGGGTAGAAGAGAAATTCTTTTCTATTCGATCTCCGACAAAAATACTTTGATAACTTCAATTTTAATATTGATGCATTTACTATCTCGCACAAAAAAAGATTTGAAGAAGAATAACGTGCTTTAACGTAACGATTTTGTATTTCATATTAGAGAAAGGGAGATATTCTATTTCGAGCTCTTCATTCCACTATTAATTTTTGTTGAAACCTTTGCCCTGAGAAAAGTTGGGTCATAATACGCCCTTGGGCTCAAGGGTCCAGACAGATCTGCCAGGCAGATTGCGGTCTCGGGAGTCACTGCCCTTCTGATGTCTGAGCGATACTTTCCACCAAGTTCTACTTCTACCACCTTGACATTACACCTTTTGATATAACGCCGGTGATGCGAACCGAAATAAGGATAAGAACACAGTAAAGTGTTTCAAAATCGACATATTAATCTAAAAAAATATTTTCAAAACATAAATAAAACGTGTAAATAAAAAATAATTTTCTGTTCGAGAAAAGTGAGAATGATAACTTGATCTTTAAAGATATTATTGCAAGATAAATTGATGGAAGTGCAATTTGTCTTTTTTTTTTGGTAGAAGAAACGGTGAAAATTGTTTCAATAAGCGGTAAATTGCGTTTGCAGAGATCGACACCCCCGGGCGCCGTGTCTCCGTAATGTCGGCCCTCTTCCATGCAAATTCCGCAATAAATTTCCGCATCTTGCGTGCTTGCTGTTTTTATTTCTTTGTCACGAGTACATGTGTGTGTGTGCGCGCAGTTGCACACCGATGAGAAATTCGTGGAATGCCTCACGCGGTTTTGCAGCCCATTTGTTTCTTACTTTTGCGCAAGCTGTAGAGGTTAGATACGATCTGCGGAGGTAACAATCGCAATCGTGTCTCCATTATCTCGTTATTTAAGACTTTGGACTGGTACAAAGCTACATTGCTTCTTACTTATACATTGCTATCAGTCTTTTTCGTGAAAAAAAAATTACTCGAGAGCGTACAGAGAAACGGAAGCGCAGACTTTGTTTGTTTAACTGAAAAATTAGATACGTTTTTGCTTTCGTTGGAAATTTATTTTATGGACGAATCTGTTTCTTTTACATCCACGTTGCATTCTCCTTGATCCAGAACGCGGGATGAGAAGGACACAAACGAATCGTTTGCGTCGATCTCGTCGATCAGGACGTGCGCAGAACTAAAGCGATGGGAATCGCCACTTTCGAGGGAGGAATTATTGTTCGATTTCGATCCAACATGCGCGCGCGTGTACACGCTCAGGCGTTCGTGAATTCTCTCTCTTCCTCGCCCCGAGATAAAATGTTAGCATCGATACGTCTCGCGCTTCTCGAGTGGCTTGACCGTCGAGAGAGAAAGAGAAGGAGAGCTCATCTCTTCTCCGCTTCAATGTATTCCAAGACAAATGTTCCTATCGATGCCAGCGATGCATCGTATCTTGCTGTGCGGTTAACTTGTTTCCCTCTGGGCTATACGTTGAAATTTTTCTGTCGCTTCGCAATTGGCGACGGTTTTGCATTTATCTTCCTTTTCCCTTTTAACTTGCGCGTTAATAAATGGATGTTTTATCGCGACGCGCGCATCGTATCTCGCGCTTAAATAGAAAAAATAACAGAGAATTAATGTAATAAAAAAGATGTTTTAAATTTTTCAAATAGAAGCCAAAGAGACAAAAATTTCAATCGTTGCGAATGGAACACCGCAACGCATTCTGCAATAAATGCATCAAATTCGCATGTTATTTATCGAGAGATCGGTGCGATATATCTTTTATTCATGCTATAAAAGCAGAAACACGAGAGATCAGAGATTTACGGTATCATTGTTGCACATCTTTGACATCACATCGGTGGCGAAAAAAAATCGTGTTTTATGGAAAGCAGATACTTGACGACAAAGGCCACATGCAAAGAGAATCTTTTGTTAACCCTTTACGTAGGCTGAGATACGTGCGTGAATACTGAATACATTTCGCATGAACTTCGCGCTGACCTCTCCTCTGGTCGAGGAAAACACAGAGAGAGAGAGATAGTCTTCCTTGCGAAGAAACTTTCTTCTCTGCGAAGACTCTGTTCAACACTTTCGATCGTTTGCATTGAAATTAACGTATTATTAAAAAAAAAACATCATAATGTTAAAAATTTTTCTCAAAATTTTGCATTTGGGCGTAGATAATTTTTTGCAAATTGAATCGACTTATGCAAATTGTACGTCTACGAAGAAATTCATTCAAGTTTCATTTATGATTTGACAAAAATTAGCGTTATTTTACGTTACGTACATACGTGAACAAACATTACATTATACATAACATTTGAGTGGGTTTTGCAACACGACGCGTGATACATTCTTCCTATTGAGCGAAGAGGCAAAGAGTGTCTTTTGTTACTCACGGAAGCAAGGAAGTCACCAGAAGTACGTCCGCGGCGATTACCGTGAACAATTTCTACTACCGCGACGTTATTGTTCTCTCGAGATAGGTACTCGTACGGTTTTTACGTGCCGCGGGCACACACCACTACTCGACCGTGGTTGTTTCCGGGATCTTGAAAGCGGCGGCTCAAGATGAGAAACCATCCGCTTTCTACGGAAAAGGAAATGCGCGTCGAAACACTGAAAATAAGTTTACATTGCGATTAGGTGTTGCGAAACTGTTGCAAAATTTTGACATAATGACAAGACGCAGCATGATCCATAAATTATTGCCAAGTTAATTGTGCAAAAAAAAGTTTGCTCTTATACAACATTTACGCCGCGAAGAAATTCTCGAGCGCGGACCGGGAGAGAAAGTAAAAAGTTATTGCACGTCGTTACGCTCGCTGCTCTTAATCAAACTGGAGCCGTGTAACGATGATTACGTATCCGCGGTTAATAAAGAGGTCAAAGTTTCCGTATCTTCCCGAGACTGCACCGCGTTAGGCAGAATTAATTGCCGATCTACATCTTGATTACTTGCTAATAACAAGATCATTATCCAAGGTTATTACTTATAGACGGTTTCCGACTCCACACGTTTTCTTAGATTTACTTTAGAGATCAATAATTTTTTAAAAGAACCAGAAAATCAAGATTTAAAATTTCCACAAATCGTTTCTCAAGTAACAGTACTTCCTTCGGCATCGGGACGAGCTGTTACCGCGTTATTTTCCGCCATAAGCGGATGTAGGTGGCCAGACGACATCACACACGAGAGAACCGGGGGGAGTTCTTTCTCACGCGGCCGAGAAATGTCGTGCCGAGGACTCGTTTACCGTATATACGCTTCTGTCTCGGAAACAAATGCACATGGAGATCCGCTTGATGTTAAAATCAGTTTCGGTGCTGAGAGTTTACAACCCGTGGCAGAAAAAATTGCTGGAAAATCCGGAATCTCGTTTGGATCGCGCGCGACGCCGACAAACAGAGTTTTTTTTTTCACGTAATTAAATAAAAACGAGATACGTAGACAACACAAAGAGTATCTGTTTAAAATATTCCCACGTCGAGAAAAAAGCGCATTACGTCGTTACTACGATTACACTACGCTACGTTAGTTCGCGATTCTTAATGAAGAAGAATCTCGTCGATTCTCGCACGAATTCGTTCCACGTACCTCACAAGACAGAACTTGCGAGTCAAAGGCTTTAAGACCTTCGACCCTCAGGAGGTTCGAAGTCACGATACCGCGCGCGCGGTCCTTGATACATGGTCCTTGAGAGAATACGCTGTCCCTCTCGGCGATGCAACAGAGGTCGATGTTTCCTCTCGTCGAGTGTGTGCCCTCATGATGGGAGGCAGATACGATATGGGAATATCGTGGGCATAGTGTCTCGGAGAGACGAGACAACGGACCACCAACCGGACGTCTCCAAAGCAACGACGATGAATCGGATGCGCATCTATTCCTGCGGGAACATCTACCGCCACGACTTGCAGATCTCTTCGCGGTTCACAATTCAATGTTGGATATTTTTTTCTCGTGTAAGACATAAGACAAGAAATCGATGTATCATCCGCGCCATTATATTAATCAACGAGTCTTTGTATTTAATCGACAGATTAGATTAGATCGTATGCTATGTAACTGTTAAACTTTATTTTAAAAATTTGATTATAAATAAACGAAATTTTCCGTAATTTTAACAAAAAAAATCATTTTTTTACTATTTACGTTGCTAAGATAACAATTACATATATTTTAATCTCTATTTTTTATTCTGGACGACCACTGCATATTAACTGTTTGACAAGACAGTTAACAAGTAAAAAAAATTACACAAAGTAGAAATGCACTTTCCGGGATTGATGTGAGAGATAAAGAAGAAATATTTTAGTTTTAGTCACTGTCTTACTTTTATCATGACATCTCTTAATTTCTTTGTATTATATTTTTATTATTTTGCGGCTAAAGAAAGCTTTTGTAAGAGATCGAAACGTTTTACTTTTATATATGTACTAAATCTTCAATTTTGTTTAAATATATTTAACATTTTCTATTTTTTACAAATGCATTTTATTAAAATCGACCGAATTTTCTTCTTATCTCACAATCTGCGAAAAAATACAGAAAAAATAGTTAAATCTCAACCGTGCGTCCTCGCAACATCGTTTGAGAAAGAACATCCGGTTCGCAATCGATTGTCTGCTCACAAGCCCGATCTAGTCTCGGGAATATACTGCGCTCGCGGGAAAAAGAGCCTCATATCCGTGGACTCTTGTTGCATTCTCCTTTAGGACCGACATTGACCTTTCTGCGACGGTCAGCGTTGAGAGAACCTATAGGTGCCGCTTTCTCTCTCAAGGACTATCAAGGCGCGTCGTCGCGTTGCAGTTACATACGTGGAATCCCATTAAAGACCGATATGTCCCGTCCCGACTGTCGTCGCAAATCATAGGTTTAATGAAAGCGACAAATTCTTATTCATTCCGCGTGTCAGTTCTCCTTCGCAAACTCCCGCTCTTAATCTAAACCGTATCCCGTGAGTGTTGAATCATCATAAAAGCCAAAAAAAAAGAGAGCTGAGGAAAAGACCGACCGCGATAAGAACTTACGAAAAGGTGGTCGTCGACTAAACTTGGGATTTGGATTATTAATAGTGTGCGATATTGTAACGACGGCTATACCTACGTGTTTCTCGCCAGACCAGCTTCCTCTCGGGAATATTACCACAGCGCGAAGAAACGTAAACGTTTCTGAATAATTGAACACAGATACACGGTACAGAGATGAGCGCAATGAAATTTCATCAACATTTTACTATTTCTTTTTCCTATGCCCAAAAAAACCCAAGTTATTTATTTCACAAGAGAAATTTTCCTGAACCTTTGCGCCAAGTTAACTAATAATTCTGTAGAAATTATTCAACGAGTTGCGTTTGAAGTTCTAAAGTCAATGAGAGACTCCCCACAAACTTTTCCGCACTATCACAGCGGGGAACAACGAGTTGCGGTGCGCAGATAACGGATAGTTTATAATTTTCCGGCGTACGGATAGTTTATAAATATTCATGTCCGAGAAATTGTTAGTACCTCCATCCTGTGAGATCTACCTATACTCCTCGTCGTTAGATAAATTACTTAGCTTGTTTACACACAAATACAAAAGTTCAGCCTTTCTCTCTCTCTCTCTCTCTCTCTCTCTCTCTCTCTCTCTCTCTTGAGTATAATATATCAATTATATCAAAAACAAAAAAAAAACGATTATTTTTTAAGCTAATATTTAATTAACTGCTTCTCAGGAAGACAGTCGTTTAAATAGTGTAGCGTTGAGAAATATTTGAACTTGTGCTTTGACGATTTCTTTAATAATTTATAAGTTTAAATCATTATCTTTTAATTGAATATATATGTTCAATATATTAAGTACCTTTTAATTAATTAAATATATATCTGCGTTGAAGATGGCCAGTATAGAAGTGTCGCTCTCAACGACGCCAAGAAGAAAAAAAGGCGGTAGTATTTCCGGAGGCGTTACATCCTCCACTGGCCACAGGAACAGGGATCATTATAAGGAATTGGACGCTCTTCGAATTGCTCTGCGTGACAAAGAAAATATCATACAGACGTGAGTATAATTGACGGTTCTGTCCTTGAAATTTGTGGCATGAGAAAGAGTCTCATCTTACGGCAATCTCACATATCAATCATCATGTTTTGTGCGTTGATTATTATAGATATTTTAATAATAATAATAACAATAATAATACGAACTGGAAGCTATATACGTGCGAAATAGAACGCAGAGCAAAACCTGTTCTCTCTTTCAGTCGTCACAATATATATATATATGTATATATAGAGCTCTTGCCTTTTGTTATTTTTTTCAGGCTCAAAAGTCAGCTCTGTAATACGCTGAGCAATAGACTAGCATTACGCAACGGCACGCCACCCTTGACCGAGGCCGACAGGAAAGCGGCCGAGGAACGGCTTCAAAGGTTGCGACGGGACGCCGACAATAAACGGTTGGCCATTAAGAACTTGAAGCTAGCGCTCGAGAGACTCGATATTACAGAGTAAGTACGAAATCAAGATTAGGCGCTTATTGAAACGCGAATTATCGTAAATCATGATTAACGCTTAAGCAACTACATGTCCCTGAAAAATACGTACAAACATATACAACAAAAAGAAATTACATCTATGTAGCAATTGGTTTTATATATACATATAGTAAATAATTATTTTTATATGTACTAAATTCGAGAAAAAATCGGACACGTTTCTTTCAGTAATATCGATGTTCGAATACAACAAGCGGAATTGGAATATAGACTAGGTCGCGAGGAACTCGAGCTGCTGACTCTTCACGAAGAGAGCAGAGCTCTCCAAACTGCATTGGAATTAGCTGAAACTCAAGAAAAACAAAAAAATGACACGATATTCAGGTAATAAGTGCAACACTTTGACAAATATTAAAATGTACTTAAAATTAAATTAATTTAATTTTATATTTATCTATTGTTTAATCGCGCGAATTCTCACTTGACTCGCAGCTGCATTTCCGGCTCGACACAAGTTACAATTCACGCGGTGGAAATAAGCGCGGATCCGAAAAGTCCTCGTTTCGGAGCCGGGCCTAGAGAAGACGCGACCGGTCTCTATGTCGACTGGGCCGTGGAGGATTCCGGACTTTGCAAAGGAGACAGGTTTGTAATATTGTCGGGAAAAATAAAATCGCACTGTATTTTCGTTCTGAATTCGGTTCGCGTTACCAACAGAATTCTGACACCGCGTTAACTTCAGAAAAACGGAGAAAGATGTCGAGGAACTTCTGGTATTTTTTATGATGATAGTAGTACTACTACGTAACGTGGCCCTATCGGGGTAGAACAATGCGGCAATCTTGACATTCAGTTCCCAACGGATCGCTGTAGCGTGAAGCAGCACCGGAAGTTCGCCGTGTGCCCTCGTTAATTGCACTCGCGACTTCACATGACCCCACCTTCCACCATTTTCCCTAATATACGCAGGAGAATTTGCTTTGTCAGGCTAGCGTTTCACAGTTTCCGTTCAGAAATACGCTCTCTTTTTGCGCCAAATATTTCGATTCAAAGCGTTTTAGTTTATTTGAACTTTAAATAAACGATAAAAAAAAATATTGATTAACATTTTCTTCAGGATTTTGGAGGTGAACGGGAAACTGGTAGTAGGAGCGAGCAGAAGCGATTTGGCGCGGCTTCTGGCCGTTACACCCGACGCTGCGCAAATAGTGGTCCTTCGAAAAAGCGAGTCCTTGGCAGCGCTGCGTACGCTTCGTTCCGACAATCTCAGACTGACGCATAGAATCGGTTATCTTGAGGAGCAGGTCAGGGACCTCTTAGCGCCGAACAGAACAGAAGTCCTCGCCGAGGATCCATCCCCGAATCCTCGTCAGGAGCACGTACAAGTGCGTTTTTGCGCATACATATAAATAATTCTAGACGTAGATTCTATTTAAAAAATTTAAAATTGTTGTTTTCTTATCGTGTAGGTTTTTCAAAAAGGACCTCAAGTGACAGCGTTAGTAGCGAATTTACCGGGTCTAAACGTGAAAAGTTCTACGGAACTGCGGCAGAGTCTGCCAACCGTCAGAAATAAACACGGGGATCACTCCAGACGTCTGGCAGACTCGAAAAGTCCACTTGAACTCGATTTCTCATCCGACGGAGTCTCAAATGGCTACTACAAGTCTCGAAATAGACAGAAACATCAAGGATTCCATTTAGCCAGATCGACGGCCAGTCTGGACTGCAGTAACACGACAATGCAGTCGCAAATGCAACGTCGAAAATCGCCGCGCATCGAATTCGCGATGGAACATTTACACAAAGGTCGCAAGAACGCTCCGCACTTGCAATCTTTGGACTTCGACTCCGAGCCGACTTATTATCGTTTGCAGGTAAATTTCCCGCCGTGTTTAATAATTAACAATCACTCTGAGAGAAAAGAAATTCGCACGCTTGGGGAATATATAAAAAAATATATTGTTTCAATACACATATAAACGTAAATGTATTGTATGCAATTACCTTTCTCCTTTTTCAGGAGACGCAGTCTCGCGCATCGGAGAACTCGGAAGTATCGATGTACAGTTCGCAGGAGACGAAGACTCGTCCGGCGCCGCCGAAGAAGCCGCTGCGACTCTCTCTGCATCGCGCGACGAGTCTTCAGTCAGTGGAGAGCGCACCTCCGGCCACGCCGCAGCACGACTTGGCGCGAAGACCCACAAAGAGGAATCACCGGGGCGATCCGCCCACGGAGAAGAACGGATCTCAACTCGAAACAAACGGGGAGATGAATTCGAGTTCGCAAGACTCTCATGTCAATCCGCCTCAGCCACCCCCGAGAACGCCCTCCAGAGCTGAATCGTGTCAGAGCGCGCTGCGATGGCCGTCACCGAAGCCGAGACCACATTTAACATCTGTGCAAATAGAAAAATGGTGCTGAACACTCATACAAACAAGAAAAAAAAGTAGAAAATAAGCAGAGAAGTATTTTTCGAATCTATCCTTTTGAAAAGTACACGCTTGCGTTTGAAAAGTATTGCTTGTACGTACTTCTAGTTAATGCAGCTACTCTTTAATATACCGTAAGAATATATTTAATGATGCATTATAATATACGTATTATGTTACATTAAAGGCGTATCACTTCGAAAGGATAAAATTTGAAATTTAATGGCAGATTGCAAAACAGAAACATATGCGTTTTTTGCGAACGTCGTATGTTTGTTATTTTAATTTTAAGTACATGGATAAGTTTTTTAATCGTTAAAATATACATTAATGAACAATTATGATTTGAATTGTCACGTGCATGCGCGTGTTTGTATGACGAAGTCATTGTGACTTGATATTGAACTAGACAATAATTCGCGAAAGAGTACAATCCATTTTGTGTAAATCACGTATCTCCTACATAAAGTTTTTGAGGTCGATAAGTTTACAACATATCGTAATAAATACATATATAAACAAAAAAAATTATATATTTTATTGAAAAGCAATAAATACCATAATATCCAATTTTTCATATACATATTATCCGGACGCACTTGTGCGACAAAGTCGCGCCACCAGAGCGTGCAATTGTAACAAACTGTTGATACCTTCCACCACTCCCATGTGTGTTATACCAATTTCCTGCAAATATCAAAAGCAATTTTAAATTAAACAGATAAATAAAGTGAAAATAAAGATATTTTTAAGTCTTCATTAGCATTTTTTTTATAAAAATAATTTTACACAAGGTTCTGTTTACCTTAACAAATTGCAGTTTCAACTTTTCATCCATAGTGTAAGTTTTGCAAACTTTGAATATAGTACTGATTATGTCTTCCGCGGAATATCCTAGTTTCCAGAAATGATCCATTACCTAGTGTTTAATTATAATTTATCAGTATAATGTAATATATACACAGATATATTATCTTTTAACACGCATATTTTACCGTGCACGCTTCAGAAACATTTCCTTTTATGCAATGACTCAACATGTCTCTAACAACTAAAGGATGCGGTTCATCGCAGACTTTAAATACATTTTCAGCATTCACATGATTAAAACCGTTAAATGTAGACTGCAAATTATTCAAGGCTTGTCTCATGTCCCCTTGAGCTGTGAATACTATCGCTTCTATCCCGTCCTCCGTATAGGAAACCTGTGAATATAATAATAAAGTTTTTGTGAATAAAATTGGAGTATTTATCAAAAGTAAAAATTATTTGTGTGTGTGTGTGATATTACATCTTCTTTTTTGCAGACTTCGAGAACTTTTGCCATAATTTGGGCATCCGTTAATTTTCCATATCTCAACATAGCGCAACGCGATTGTATAGGCTCGATAATCTCCTCTGTGTTGTTACATGCAAGAGCAAATCTAGTCGTATGACTGTAAATCTCCATTGTACGGCGTAACGCCTGCTGCGCACCATCTGTCATACTATCTGCCTCATCTAAAATTATGATTTTGTGCTTTCCTTTTGGAAGAATTACCTGTGTAGTTAAAAAAACGAACTCTCATAGAATTAAAACATTAAAAAAGATATATATTCTATAAATTTATCACACATGTGTTATACCTTTTTTTGAGCAAACATTTTGATTTTATTTCTGACCACATCTATTCCTCTTTCATTTGACGCGTTCAGCTCAAGTACCGCTTCTTTGAATGCAGGTCCCAAAAGAATACGTGCCAGACATAAAATAGTAGTGGTTTTGCCTACACCAGGTGGTCCAGCGATAATAATATTTGGAGTATTTCCATGTTGAGCAAAGACAGCTAGTCTAGACACTGTATCTTCGTTACCAACAATGTCTGAAAACGTTTGCGGCCGATACTTTTCAACCCTACAAAACAATACCGATAAAATAATAAAATAAAATATTTTTGTATAAATATGTGTTACATATACAAATCTAAATATGATTTTTGTTTTATATCTAAACAAATCATTTGATATTTAGTCGAAAACTAAACATAACCTAAAGCAATAATAAAATGTAAGTATAATCACTAGAAACAAAACGTGTTTCATTAAAAACAAAACATACCATGGCAAATTCAAGAACTTAGTATCTTTTTCCTTAGTTTTCCCATTGTGATTGCTCGTGGACGGCAAACTTTCAGTTTCCATAGCTTCTACACTATCATCTCCCGCCATTTTTGAACTTACAATCGTCCGCAATGATGGCCGCGGCCGTGGAACATGTGTTTGATTATAGTGCAGAAAGTGTACATTTGTTTTAAACGATAATAACGCCATCAAGAGATTTAGCAGGGAACTAAAACTCCAATCTTGTGTTTTTCATCTGATTCCTGACACTTCTTTAAATATGGCGACTAAAAAGTTCAGCGGATTGTACGTTTCTCTTGGCAAATTACATAAAGAAAGTAAATCTTGTGTAAAAGCCGCATTAACGCAACGCACATACGCAACAGCAGACGAAGGAGATACCAAAATCACTCATACTGATCAAGTAAGATCGCGTTTACGTATTGTTTGTTTTATTGTTACACATGCATATGTATGCGTGTGTATACTTCTATTTTATCTATTAAATTTACTTATCAGGTGTTCGAAAAAGATGACTATCGATTAATACGATTTTTGGAGAGACCAAAAGAAGTTAATCCAAACTGGGCTATCAAATTGATAGACGAAGTTCCACCAGCTCCAAGAAAAGAAAGAATTGTATCTTGTGATGGCGGTGGAGGTCCACTTGGACATCCTAAAGTTTACATAAATTTGGTAAAACTTGCATATATAATTTTATAAAAAGATGTGAAACTGTTGCTTTAGTTTTGTGTATTTTAATTTATAAACATCTTTATATTCCTAGTTTCATAACAATGTGTTTTCAAATTAGTTTTTTATTCTTTTCTCTTTTTGTAGGACAAACCTGGCAATCATATTTGTGGATACTGTGGTCTGCGTTTTTATAAAGAGCATCACTAAATTGTGTATAGGTAGTTTACATTAATTGTTAATAAATAAATTGTAGCATGTGATGTTAATAAATGTTAAGTAAAAAAGAGTGCTGACATATATTGTTAGTAAAAATGTACTATAATGTAAAAAATTTAATGTATAATAAAAGAATTTAAAGATTAGATTATATTCTGTTACTTTTTAAATATTTTGGAATGTTGTGCATATGAATATCTATGAAAAGAGCATAAGAACATTAGATAATAAGAATATATTTCCTGGAAGTTTTATTTACTTTGCTTTAATTTAAGTTTATATTTCAAAAATGTATTTGCATTATTTTGTTTTGTATCTCATAAGGCCGTTTTTTGACTATTCATACTCAAGGGTATTGCTTGCAGTTCTGTTCTCATACAAAGGAATTCCCCACATACGCACATAATACTTAACGATACGAAATTCAGACACCACCAGCTGAAAGACGTGGGGTAAGTTCCGTTATATATCCAGCAGCAAATTAAATGGATCCAGTGAGCTGTACATGCAAAGTCCATACACAGTTTTGTTCTCTGCACTAGCCACCATAATGCAAACGCACCTACAAGTGCATTCAGAACAAACATAACAATAACTAATTGTCCGCCAAAATCTCGAACATGTATCTCCTTATATTGGAAAGCATAATCCAACGATTTCGTGGATCCCAGCACCGACGCCACAATGCAGATCCAGAATCCAAGGCAGAAGTACATCACAGACTGCACGGCGAGTATCTGGGAAATTATCAGAATCGGATCCCATGTTGTCTTACGAAATTGTCCAGAAAGATTATTCATTCTGTGTATCATCTCTCAGAAACGTTGTTCATTCAAAGAATAGAAGTTCTTCCAAGCGGACACACTCGAGTCTTCATCTTTTTCTGCAAAACAAATTGTATCAGTAAACTGCAATATAAAGTAAAACAATTGTCAAAGCTGGAATATATTACAGCAGGACTTACATTGAACTGAAAGATCAGAAAAGTTGATTAAATGCATAAATAATCCATAAATAATCCATTCTATAAATTATTTTCCGGCTATACTTCCAGATACATGCGTAAATGTATGAAAAGAGTCACACAACACAGCATTTGGTACACAAGAGAAGAAAATCGTGAGAGCCAGTGGTTGCATGACTAACTCACATGTGTTTAGACAATGGCATCATCAGTGTTGTTTACTCCGATATTTATGTATGTGCAGAAATACGTTTTTTCTCTATGAATAATATATACAGAATCGGAAACAAAAGTTATTTAGTTTAAGATACTCGCGCGCAAACACAACAATCTATCATCTGACTGAGAATATTGTCGAATCAGCCATGCAATGCGCGACGTTTGACAATAAGCACGAGCGATCGTGGCGCTGCATCTATCAGCTGTGTGCGGTAAACTTCGCAAGATCATTTTTGTTTACATATGTGTAAGCAGTGTTACCTGTCACTTCTTTAAAAGCTCATGAATAAAATAATTTTCAAGAGTTTGTCTCAAAAAACTGTTTTAAATTGTGTGACTTTTTTACATTACAGATTTTTTTTAAATAACAAATTTATCCGTGCAAATAACTTTCCTGCCATACGTCAGAAGTATCTGCTGGCTCTCACGCTTTCCGCGCATGAGCAAGTCGCATTTTTACAATGACGTGACGATGAGTGTGATGCAATTTCATACATTTTGTACAAACGTAAAGTACCGATGAAAATTGTTCACACAATTATTGGATAGCATTGTGTTTTTTGAAAGGTTTTTTTCAAGATGTCATTCTTCGATTACTTTCGAAATTTTCTTGGTGTAAAACGTCGCAACGAGCCTGGCACAAGCGGGTAAGACTTGATTGAGATTTGTACTTCGAATGTTTTGTTGTTTATGTACATGTCATGGAATATTCTAGATTTTTTCGAGAACAAATTCTTGATGAAAAGAATAACCGAAAACAATAATTTTGACAACAAAATAAAAAACTTAGAAAAGCTCTTTTAGAAATTATTGAATGTAGCCGGACTTTTAATTTTTGAAAAAATTAGATGTTACGTTTTCATCTCATATTTCAGGCTTGATGAACACTATGCACCAAGAGATAATTTTCGAAATCCAATTTGGCAGAGTGATGACGACGACGACGAAATCGACATAGATGAGTTCATGTAAAAAAAAACAAACAAATACCGTATATAAAATGAAGTGTGTTGAAATATGAATTTATTGTCAAAGTTTGTTTTTTTTCTAGGTTTGGAAACAACATGCACTTCAACATCTTTAGTGATCCACTTGAAATGGCAAAGTATTTTGAATCTCAAATGGACAATATGTTGAAAAATTTTGGTTTTGGACATAATAGTTTCTTCAGTATGTCTATTTTTTATATAAAAATTATTATTATATAAACACAGAGTATTGAGATGTTTTTAATCATACATAAATGTGATCATTTACATGTACTTTTGCTTATAAAGGAATGTTCCCTGGTATAGAGGAAGATATTCAAGCACTACCATTTGCTGAATCTGAACCGAATATGAACCTACGTGAAAAGATGCTGAAATCTAAACCCAAGATATTTGGCGATCAGAATCATGAACAAAAAATAGATACTGATGTAGATGGAAAGTAAGTATATATACAAAATGTGTTTTATAATATACACATGATTTTATGTATAATAAAGTAAAACTTGTGACATATGTTCTGCAGAATTACTACAGAAGAATTTTCAAAACTGTGGAACAAGGGAAATCTAGAAAATGTGAAACCTCTTCCCACACCACATAGTTTTTCATTTGGAAGATCTGTTAAAAAAGAAATTATTCGCAATCCTGACGGAACTATAGAGAAAAAACAAGTAATCAGAGATAGTAAAGGTAATGAAGAAACAATAGTTTCAAGGGAAATAGGTGACAAAAGATATGTTGTTACTACAAAAAAAGATAAAAATGGTGTTGAAACAAAATCTGAGGATTTATTTAACATAGATGAAAGTAAGTATATAAATAAAACTGTACACTTTTGCATGTGAGAATTGCATGTGAAAAGTGTTAACTTAATAACTGATATAATTAGATTTTAAAACAACACAAGTTTAAATATTATAATTCTAACATTACTTACGTACTTTCATCTTGATTGTGTGTATCAATAAAATTTTGCAAATTACAGGTGAACTTAACGAGTTTACTCAAAAATGGACATCTAAAAGAAGTGACAAGTTGGATACTAACCAACCAGTTCTAAGTCGTTTTCCATGGGAAAAGTTTTTTGGTTTTCCTAATCCGAAATTGTAACAACAAAGTAAATAAAATCAATAGTTTTTAAATAGTAATAATTTAATATTAATAAATTGATATATTAAGTAATATATCAAGAATGTTATAAGAACATCTCTATGTAAGTTATTTTATGTAATTATGTTTCTCTTGGTTTTTTTCACAATAAATAATAAGACTAGCACATAATTTTTTATTTTATTGTAAGTTTAATAATATACATAAAATAAAAGACAAATCTTTCCTATACAAGACGTCCTACTTTAAATAATACAGTAAAACATTGGAGAAAAATTCGAGAAAAACAACATTGCAAGAAAGTGAAATAATACACATTGTTTTATATGTATAATTTATATCTTATATCAATTATATTTCTTTTAAAATAAATAAATGACCTATTAATAAATATTCACACATATTTTATGCATAAACAGAGTCCAATGTATTATATCTATCTTTCATAACTAATTTTGTACACACACTGTACGTGTTATATACACAAATTATAAACGATTTTACGAGTGTGTGCAGTTTTCAGAATTCTTATAAAATAGTCATTATAAATATCAAAATACCCCAACAATAGAATATTCCTTAGTTTTAAGACATCTTTATGATGTTACATGGTCAGAGCAATATATATGCAATGATTGTGGAGAGATATTTGATCAATAATAAATGATAATACAAATAACATACCGTAAAACAATAAAAATACTTGGAAATTGTTTCCTAGAAATAGACAGTTTATACATACAATTCGTAAGACTGTGTTTATACATAGACAGATATTCATAACATACTTAAATATATGTATATGTATATATATAATTATTAAAACACATTTCCTATATCATGTATAAAAGATAAATTACTTTAAAGATTTACCACTTCAATGTTTTAAGTTTTCTAAAATAAAACGAAAAATTGTTGCCTATAAAATATTATGCATATTATAATTTATGCATTGTAATTTATATATAATAATTATATATATAAATTTAATATATATGTATGTACATTATAAAGAGAAATAATGTTGAATTATTTGTAATTTAAACGTTAAAATTATTAAAATATAATCAGAAATAATATTAGAATATAAATTTCTATTGTTTTTTGCGTATATACATATATAAATGTATATATATTGATATATACATATAGATAAAGTATACCACTACGTATATATGTATACATATTATATGTATATATATATATATATATATATATATATATATATATATATATTATATATATAGTATGTACACATATGTGTGAGTGTGTGTAAAAACAGTATTTTAGTAGCACTTCTGGAGCCTAGTAAGAGTCGGACATTTTAATACAAAACTGAAATGGTTATAATTGAGTTTTCAGAAGATTTATATGTATTTATATAAACTTTTAAAATTGCTTTTTGGTTGAGATTTAAATGCCATAAAAAAACAAATTGAAAAACGTTATATTAAATATTTACTTATAAAATTCCTAACATATTTCTTTATATATTTCTATTATATTGTAAATCTTATTGCAAAAATTTCATGTCTTGTGTGTGTAATAATATCTTTACAATTAAATCGAAAACTTTTGAATAAGAGAAAAATATACTGAAATAAATTGACATATTAACATAGAGTTTTTATTGTTATATATAATTTATACCACTTTATACAAAGTTTTCGAGCGATGCATCTATAAACATCTTCAATTATTTGCAATTTTACCTGGTTTGCGATAGCCGTCAACAGTTTTGAATGTAACGTAAACATCAGCTTATAGCGTTAATGTTTGCTTTTATTGTTCACTAAACGTATAGAAATGTAGAGTGTATCTATTACACAATTATTAGTATGTTTACAGTTATTCTTGGCCAAAGCCTTCCGTTTCTTCAATTGCGTAATTCAATTTTTCTACTAATTGGTCATAACTCTTATAAGGAGGCAAATCTAACCTGTTGAAACAAGTGTGTGATCTTGGCAGCCAGGTATCCTTTCCAAATTTCTCGATACAAAACCTTTGTGGGCCATTGCTTCCTGTAACATGGCGCATAAAAATTTTCCAATAAAATTTATTACATTATCATATATTTTCTTCATTATTAAAAAATTTCTATTTTAAACTAAATTTTTATTAAATTAAAATTCTATTAATCATTTTGTTTTTAATTTTTGTGTGAAAAAATACTTTATACACTTTACCCATTAATTCGGCAAATCCACCAACAGGTACGCGACAAGTGCCGGTTACAAATTGTAACAGTCTGGCTCTTTTTTCACTATCTGTTCTCGATACAAACTAAAATATACATAAAAAATATGCATTCAAGAGTATAATTTCAGATCAAGAATGTGTTTTCGCGATAAGATTCAATATATCGTTATTAACAAACCTGCCAGAACCAAAGAATCTGTTTACTGTTACGAGTATAGTGTCTGTAAATAGTATTGCGTTGCCAATCCTCAACATCTATCTCCTGCATGCCACAAAGCATGAGTTCCAATTCACGTTCATCGAAATATTTGAGCCACTCGAGAGGCACGACTGAATTGAAGCCTTCCAAGAATGCTTTTGTTTGTTCCTCTATACCCCTTGTCATTCTCCATTCTGTCATTAACCTGTTAAATGTCAAGAATTACACTTTTGTTATGAAATCTCAGAAGTAAGAAAAAACTTTTTCCTTCTTTTCAATAAGTTTTTTTTGTTAATTATCTGCAAGAAGATTGCATATACCTGATGTATTCTTCTTTATTGTCTTCGCTTACTCTAACTTTATCACCATTTTCCTTTAGCTCGTGATGTATTACCTGACCGAGAATCTCAAAATCTACACTATAATACAATTCTAGGCCACATTCGTCAATGTTATTTTCTTTTATCCACACGAGAGATTTGTAAAACTCCGGATCAATGGATTCTATATCTTTCATAACTAGTTTCTTGTTCAACATACGTTTATAAAATGGCATGGTAAATCCGCTATATATAAATCTGCCGTGATAAAGAGCCTGTAAAGAGAGGAAAAGACAATTTTGTATATATATATTTTGTATATGTATATAGAAAATATAAAAACATATCTTTTGTGGTATCTGAAAAATAAAAGCATACCATTGCAATAAACCTGCCGATAAATTTGAAATACTGTAAATGATCAGGATTGACATACGATGCTGGATTTATTTGCAAACTATAATTACTTTTATTGGCATACTCGAATAGGCAGTACATGGGATTTAAAACTTCGTGGCTCAACAAGAAAAACCATTCCCTGAAAATAAATAATTTTCTTTCAATTTTTTTCTATTAAAATCAAATAAAAACAACTAACGTTCAAAAGCTCTTCGTACGCAATGTTCGTATATCATACCTAGACACGCCTCCATAATCTAGACCTTCCTCTCCTTTAAATATTATGTATAACCGCCGTCTCAGCGCAAAGGCTTCAGCATTCATTATTTGATGATAAGAGTCTTCAAACAATGTCTGGCGACTAACGCTTATCTTAATATGATTAGGCAGTGCATTGGTCTGACATAAGAATCGGAACTGAGACAGCTTCCACCGGAATGATCTTTCGTACGCCCTCGGAACACGATACGCACCTTTCGGACTGTATGCACAAAAAATACAGAATATTACAAAATACATATATTCTAATTGCGAATCTAAATAGAATGCATAACGTGATAAGCAGTGCAGCGGACCCTTTAGGTGCACCAGGTCTTGGATCTTGAAACGTTGTCGTTCGTGTATTGTGATCCACAAAATACTCCATCCCATCTTCCGTTAATCGTATCTCCCAGCCATCCGGTAACGGTCCGTCGATCGATTCTTGACCCTGCGTACGAGGATCCTCCCATTGTGTAGTCCGATTCTTATGATTTACATAATATACTCTTCCTTCTGGTTGCTTCCGTCTTTCCCAACCAGCCGGTAATGGTCCCAGAGCGTCGTCATCGTCAACCACAGACGTTGACGGGCCCGCGGCAGACTGACTTCCATGAACCTGTAGCAATACATTTGCACATATGATCATGACTAATAAAATGAGTTTTTTTTAGATGCAATAACTGTACTTCTTTTTCCAAAGTCAGTACAAAGAAACTTTATCAGATTTTATTTACCTGAGGATAAAGAAATCTCTGATTGCCTTGTTCGACAACGTATTGTCTTTCACCTTGCCAGTGTTGCCAGTGCTGTAATCTCTCTGTATTTGGTCTTTGCCACGTCGTGCTTCTTGTATTATGATCAACGTAATAAATTCTACCGCGTGGATCGCGACGAATTTCCCATCCAGGAGGCAAAGGCTCTTGAGGTCTTTCCCAAGATGTGCTTCGAGTATTATGATCGACATAATATCTAATATAATGATAAAAAAAGAGCATAGAATTATATTTCTAGTAAATTTTAAAACTATTGCATACGTCACTATTTGTTTATACCTTCTCCCATACATATCGTATCTCCTTTCCCAACCCGACGGCAATTTTTCTGAATGATCATCGGTAGATGACAAAGCCGAAGAACCCGCCTGAGCAACAGATTGCCCAGCTATTGGCACGGGAACGGATTGAGCGGGCAATGAAACTACACTTTGTGGAATTCGCGGCATACCGGAACGGGATTCCGCAGCAGGCGATACGTGTTCCGCGGTAAGATGCGTTCGTCCCTCAGGTAAGGGAATCACTGTTGACGGTTCCAGTCGAGAAACTGTAGGGTGATCATCTGTCGGGTGAACATTTGTGTTTTGTTGGTTACGCGTAACTCCGCGTAAATGTGACGGATGTGGCGTGTTTATCGTCTGTTCCGCGCGAGGAATTTGCAAATCCTCGTGCAAACGAATGATCATGGACTCATATTCCGGCTCCTGTCTCGCCGCGCGGCTAGATTCATCCAAGTGTCTACCCATGGTGTTCAAAGCAGATTCTTCTATTTGTCGGATCAAGCGTATGTCTTCATTTGTTATTCGTCGTGTGTTTACGGACTGATCCGACTGTTCCGGTCGTGTCGATATTTGTCCGTCGAGTGTCATTACACGGCCATCTGGAAGAGTTGCTACAACTGGCTGTTCTATTCGTAGAGCAGTACCACCATTACGACTGTTCACATTCGTGTCCTTTGGAGAAGCATCGGTATTATCTGTATTGGAAGGAATCGACTGATCTTGACGAAAAATTCCACGAACATCCGCGGATATTTGCGGTCCGTTTCCTGGAATCACTGAAGTAGATTGTTCTACTCGCGACACACCACGTGGATCTGGTTTCACAATCGCAGATTGTTCTCCATTGACGTAGCTATTTCGCACGTACACTCGATTTTCTGGTGGATTTGCTAACGAGGATTGATCCTTAATAGTCACCCTACCAGTGAAAGTTTGTATATCTGTGGCGTATCGATTTCCCGGAGACACTTTAGATTTATCTGTTATTGAAATTGCATGTCCGTTCAGCAAAGTACTGCTGCTGCTGCTGCTGCTACCGCTGTTGTTGTTGTTACTGCTGCTGTTATTGATGACACCGACATTGCTACTTGATGCACCATCTCCACTTGGAGTTGTAGTGGAAATTCCAACAGTCTTTTTGCTGTTCGTTTGACTGTTTCCACTGTTATAGTTAGGACTAATGTGAATATTTGTTAAACCACGACATACAGGTGGCGCAAAATTCTCTGAATGTAATCTCATACGTGCGCGGATTCCACCATTAAGAATACTTCGATTATTAATTGTATCATTATTTGTGGCACCTGAAACCATAAAGATACGAAAACATGTTTTAATAGTATCTGATAGTAAATATCTAAACATATTATGTAGAATTGTTTGCACATTGCGGTAAAGTTTTCTTACCATCAGATTGTATTGAACAGGGTGGCTCTCCAACATTTGATGTTGTCTCGTTGACGATATCGATTTTAAGTCCATCAAATATGGTAATCAATTCGCCAACTTTACACAACTGAGAGTCATGTTTGCTCTCGCTCATCAAATCGAATGTCAGTTCTAAATTTTCTAATTTTCCATTATAATGTGATAAAACTTGAAATAAACTTAACCGTTTCTCTCCTATTAACGTATCCTTGCGAAAAGTACTATGGTCAAGTATTCGAAAATGCAAGTTCGAATATGGGGTTACAAGTATGGTAAACTCTTCGTTCCATCTTGGTTGATATGTAGACTTTAACACTTCTGTTTTACGTGGACTTTTATCATCAACTGAGAACTCTACATATGGATTAGGCTTTAAGAAAGTTGAACTTCTAATTCTCGCTGCTTCAACTAAAATAATTGCAAGTCAATATAAGTAAAAATATTCATGTAAGTCTCACACACATATCACACAACTATTTATATAAAAAAACAATTATGACAAATCAAGACAACTTAAAAAAATAAGAAAATAAACAACAAAGATTAAAATTAAATAACAAAAACATATTTTTTAATCTGAACACATATATTATGTCATCAGAATTATATTAGTTATTTGTTCTAATTATTATATACATTATCATATTATTGCAATTAACTATTATCCACAAATGAATAACATGTATTTTGGTCAACAGATAACTGATAATTGTGACAATCTTAGACAAAATTAATCAGATAAGAAAATATCAAACTCACAAGATATGATAAACAAGTTTACAAGAGACAAAAGACAATATAGCAATTTATATAAGACAATAATGTAGAATTTTCATTATAGTTTCTTTATAATGACATCTGTTTTAATAAAAAATGGCTTACTCTATATACATATCAATAAACTATAGGTTTTACAAATAAATCTTATGTTAACACAATTTTATACTTACTTGTAATACTCAGTTGATGAAACCCAGGTGACACTACTTCTTCTTTGCAATGGGACATTGTATTTTGCATTATGATATATTGTTATTCAAAGCAATCGTTTTAAGTGGTTCATAATTCTCTTATTCGCTTATTTATAATATCTGCAACACATAACAGAAAAAACTATATCTGTGTTATTTTAAAAGCAACAACAAAATCATGTGTACAATTATATTAAAACAATTTTTGTAATATATTTTATATAAAAAAAACAAATCAAGTATCTTAATTCCCAACAAGTTCAGATGCACAATCAAGAGAGAATATACAATGTAGCGATATTTGAGAAAGTTCAGAAGTGAGATTTCTATTTTACAACTCACATATAACGATGATTTTGCGCGCGCACACACACACACACACACACACACACACACACACACACATATATATATATATAATAATGTTATCTCGTGCTTTGTATTCTCTTTGGTTGGAAATATTCACAGGTGTGTACACGAATATAATAAATATACGTATACAACTATGAGTGTATAATCGAGATTACCGATCTCTACTCTCAGATTTTCATTCGTTGATGCGCTGTCATTTGATATATCGCAAGACCGACGTGCAGACAAGATACATCCTGACGAGAAAAACAAAATAATTGCTGGACGCTAGTCAATACAAACCGAAATCAATATCTTCGGCAGCTCACGATATCCCCAATGACCATCTGCCGTCCATTCCTCGTTCAATTAACAATCTTATCGCGGCCAAAACTCGTGGAAACATTCGGACTAACGTTATCATCAAATTTCGCTATCAGCGGTCACCATCTTTTCATACGTCAAACACATACAAGAGCATCTTTCTTCGTGTGCCATGCGACAGCAGAGCGATCGCGGGCGGTCTTTGCAGTTAAAAATTTTCCGATAAAGTAAAACACGAGAGAAAACTTATTGCGCGAGGTATCTATTGATATACACGCTATATTTTTCTATAATAAATCACAGCTATGCACGGGTTCGGTTCACGCGAGAAACCGTAAATCACATTGCACGTTCAGTTTTCACCGATCGGAACCACCAAACCAAACTACATTGTATATATACATACACAATTAGTGGAACTTTCTGTGTCCGGTGCCTTTGATATTGGTAGTCACCACAATGGAGCGAGTGCGCATGCCACAAAATAAGAAAGTGTTATCTTTCTTTTTCTTCTGCGATCATGTTTTCACGTCCGTTTTGATCGAGAATTCGATTGGATCAAGATCGCGTCAACGGAAGCGGTTTGACCAATCAACCGGCAAGCTACTTCGCTCCGATTGGTCTAATCCGATGCCGCAATCCGTGATCTAATACGGGCTTTAACACTAAACAACTCAAGCGAAGGTGAATATAACCTTAAAAGTTAAATGTTTGGTTTCTTTGGTTAAGGAGGTTAGGGAGCGTGGCGAAACGCGGTGGAGATTGGAATGGACTGGAAGAGAAGAGCGAAATTTTTTTTTTATGACATGATGTTTAACGCGCTCGCTAGCCAATAGATAGACTTTCTGGGCGCAAACAGAGCAAAACCTCAAAGGGTTGTGGTTGTCGTACTTATGCTTAAGAAAAATCAACAAAATAACACACGTAAACAAAACGCAAAAGGAATGGATCGAGCCTGAGCTGGAGGAAATGTTTTAAAAAGTCGAAACGCAAAGAAGAAGTTGTAGTACAATTCCGTTCAAAACCTGGTCAAAGTCTCGAAAGGTTGTGTTAAAGTATATATCTCGATATAAATATATTTAATATATTATATACTCAATATATAATACGCACAGATAAACCCGAACACCATGAAGGCAACGTTTTGTTTACTTCTTATTGTTGTAATTTACGGTAAGTTTCTTAATCTTGTAGCTGAGAGAAATTGTTTCTTTCTTGACATCTTAAACTTGTCTCTGTGTTTCTATCACGTTTAGATCACCTGTAATCATTAAGTTTCGTGAAATACACATGTAGAAAAGTATATTGCGATAAAAATATTGTCTAACGTCTGTCAATAAATTACAGCAACCTTCTCCACAGTTGAAAGTAGAGTTTATTCATCCTCAAAACAGAAGTATCAAACGGAGAATCAGAAAGAATATGACAATAATGTAGCAGCCAGATATTCTAAAAAGAATAAGAAATCGGTGGAGACAAAACCATCCGGTTCTTCTCAAAAACGAATTGTTTCTGCATGGGGAATAATTGCAATAATTTTAGGTATAATTATACTTAGCACAATAACATACTACGTGTTCATACTGTATCCGTACATATGTTACAAGGATCAGGCTTATGACACCATAGAATTAACCGAAGTTAACTCTGTCAGTACTGTCAGTGACAATACTAATAATATGCTGCCATATCGCAACTCAAATGACACATCGTGAAATCGATAAGAAAAAAAATAAAAGTAATATTTTTTTACGTTACTTATATAAGAGATAATGACAATATTTATATATCAATTTTTAACAGCAAGTTTTATATCAGTTTTTAAGTAGTTTAGAGGTTTCTCTTTTGGAAACGTCTATAAACATCGATATTACCACTTTCTATATCAAGTTTTACATACACGGACACTACACAGTACAGCAATCAGTAACTTCGGTGTTTACAGAGCGATTAACACGTGGAAATAAATTTATGATATTTTGTACGGAGAGTTATGTCTCTTTGCAAGAGGAAATTTTAATCATACAAATGAAAATGTGTTGAACACATATATACACATTTGTTAAAAATACTATTTTTTTTTTTTTTTTTAACGCGTAAATGTTAATTTTTACAAGTAGTGTACAATGCATGTCAGTACTGCTTGCGCAATGGAAGACCCGACAGAATACACTTTTAATTAGCGAGTGTAATATGTGTCACACACACATGTTCAGAGACAGACAGTTTGTCGATGCACGATTATAATAAGACTGATTTTTTTATATCGTCGAATTTGGTCCCATTACAGGGAGAACTGCTTATATATATAATTACTACTAATCTAACGAGTTTTGTGAGAAAACAGCCTGTTTTTAAACTACTAGCTTAGCAATGCAATACATTTACTACATACGCGTGAGACAGTGATACTGAAATTTACTTGTAAGAAAACGACAAAATGCATCTTTTTTACCATAAAATCGTTACATGAATTCTAATAGAAAACACATCTTGATTACCTTATATAGAAGGTTGAAATTTAATTATTACATTTTTTGTTTTCTCGCGTGGATGCTATGCGAGGATATATGTATACACAAGGTTTTATATATACTGTACAATATACTTAATATACTATATAGTTTGACAATGGTTTCGACGATCTAAGATCTGGTTTAGACCGGCGCAGTGTTGCTGGCAACATAAACTGGAAACGATTCGTGTGTTATTATTGCCGCATCGAATGAAGTAAGATAACACGCGTTGTCAACAACACGTGTTATCAATAATGTTGCGTCCTGTCTGTAAACACAGCTTATAATTTATAGAGTAGTAGCGAATGTTGAAGTTATAATACTCTCATAAGAAAAGACTTATATTTAACGTAGAAACAATATATATTTGTAAAATGTTATAAACTATATTTAGTACAAATAGGAAACTATACAATTTCAAGTTATATAATTTTTTACTTATGAGATAAGCAAAAATAATAATAAATGCATTGTCATAGTACACGGAGTTACGTGTTTCGAAACCTATCGTTTCTCATCTAAACACACACATATAATGGAAAAACAATGATGAAAATTCACACCTTATATCATTCCGTTTGTAGAACAACGAAAAATCTATAAAATTGGCTTCTTAATGGAAGAATTTTTTTTTATAAAAATGAAAAACCGCACCTGAGAATCGGCACCTTAAGACATAGAGCAAAACTACTGTATGTTTTGTGTGTATGTATTGTCGAGAGGAGAGAAATGTCGGTTATTTCAAAATAGTATCAAAATAATCACATAAAAGAGAAAATTGCTCTTCATGTAAAAACGCACCATCTAAAGTCATTGAATCGACGTAGATATGATAAATATATATATATACTTTATCAAGTTTTGTGTGTGTACAAAATAAGCTTTCGAATGACTAAACATCAAACCTACCCGTAGTTAACACCTTTTTAATAATTTTATTGGAGATGATGTATTTCGTGTGTAGCAAATTCTAAGAAAATTAGCTCAATTTTCAATAAAAATTTACAGCTCGTCTTTCTCATCTAAATCAACATCGCTGAGATCGATATCCTCCTCCTGTGGAGGTTCGGCGTCCTTGCCGTCCCAAGACGTCGTTTCGAATATAACAGGCAATTGGGCGCCTTTCAAAGGTGCGGTGCCACCTCTACCGTAACTCAAATCGCGCAAGAATTCGTTTATTCCGTCATACGAAAAACTACCTTTCAGCAAGGAGTACTTCATTTTCTTGATGTTGACAGCGGCTAATGCGGGATAACCGAATCCTCCAATTTCTAGAGCCTCTTCAACGTTCGGTTGAGCACCAGCCTCAGCCCAAACCCATCTGTGAAAAGAAGAACGCGTAGCGTATTTTGAGAATTGTTTAATACATGAAAAAAATTATGATAAGAATGTTCGATCACAGTTTTAAAAAACTTTAACTGCGTATCACATTTCTAAAGCAATAAATGTAACGTAAATGTGTTTTCATACCCCCACATCTTTTTCTTGTACTTCTCGCCGAGACTACGCAAAGTCTTCAAGTATCCATTTCTACAGTCGGATTGACAGTCTAGGATGTGCGGCAAGACAGAGACTACGCAAATTGGTCTGTCTTCGCAAGCATCTCTTAGACTTTGTTCGGACGTAATTTGCACTACTTCTGGTGCCGGAATGTTCTCGGCCAATTTATCCAGAGCCCAATTGACGATATCGCTGCTGGTGCGACCACCATCGTAATCTTGGACCGAGTCAGCGTCTTTCTTCCCAGGTGCGAAGAATTTAATAGTGGGATAACCTTTGATCTCGTATTTACTGGCCTGCAACATTAATATTTCAGAATAAGCTACAATTCGATATTTCCGATCTTTCAGACCAAATTTTTATATTAAAAAATATATATATATTGCACTTACTTTTATTGTGTTCACAGTGGCATCTAAAGCTCCCAGTTTCACTTTGCCTTTCAATTCTGTGGCTGCTGCCGCCCATTCAGGTGCTAAGTTTTTACAATGACCACACCACGGAGCATAAAATTCAACCAACCACATATCCTCGGAATTTAAGACAGTCTTATCGAAGTTTTCATCTGTTAATTCTATTACATCCTTAGAATCTTTACTCTGCAAATAAACAAGGCTATTAAAATAATCGCGTAATTAAATTTACTTTTTAATTTTTATTTGTATATGAAAATATGTATATGATAATATTCTCCACTTCATAAAACCGCGTTTTAAAAATTAATTTATTAATTAAATTACAACTTACCTTAGAGTCACCTCCTGTCTTTTTGCCACCTAAAGCCCTCCGTACTTTCTGACTGGCAGCATTTAATGCAGCATCGACAATACCAGCTGCAGTTCTTGGGCCATTATAATCTTCTGGTTTGCTGTCAAGTCCAAAAATCTTAATTGTTGGGAATCCACGAATGCCATATTTTTGGCCAATAGATTTGTGCTCATCAACATTGATTGCACCAACTTTTACAAAACCCTGCAAGACAGTAAAACAAATTAACATATAAATAAATCTTGAGATATTGCATGACATATCAACATACACAGGTTCTGATTTACATTATTTATATTTCTTGATTATTGCATAATTTGAATTTATTGTATTTATAACATAATTTAAGTTTTAACTGTTTCTCTTGATAATTTCAGAAAAACATCTGTATGTGTTCTGAGTGTTATGATTGATGTATAGAACAAGTTGAAAATAAACAACAAATTTATGCTTGCTTAAGTTGTTATCAAATACACAAGGTAATACACATACTTATTGATTAGCATTAAAACATGTAGTTACCTTTAATGCTGTAGCTGCTTTATCATATTCAGGCATCAATTGTTGACAATGTCCACACCATGGCGCATAGAACTCAACTACCCAAATATGATCGCTGTTTAACACTAGATTATCAAAATTATTTGGTCTAAGCTCAACAACAGCTGAATTGGATGCATACATGCAATTTGCTCCAGCAACTAGCAGGAAAAAGCCTGAAAGAAGAAGATATGCATAACAAGGTGTAACAAGTATATCAAATGTCAGAATTTACATGCATTTTGAACGTATGTACTTCAAAGTACACATAGAGGCCGCAAAAATGACAAAGTATTGGCATAATAAAAACTTAACGAGAGAGGGGACACTTGTTGCAATATCACTCATGTAGAATTTCGATCATAAGATCGAAAACGTCTCTCATTTTGATTGCAATGTCAGAAGCTGTTGACAAGCACCCGGCAGCGAGCCCGGCAGAATTTGCAAACCGCACAAATTTACGACTTACCTAATAGCGCTAGCATTTTCTCGTAAATTTCACAGACAATTTGTCAACCGAACAGTCATTCACCTCTGCCGTTAACGTGAATACGAATCATACGAATCATACGAATGCGCTTATATCGCTTCCATACAAAGTTATAATCTTTTGGCAATGCGTTGGCGGTATTTCAGCCGCTACATGGCTTTTCGTGGACCGTTCTGATTGGTCGCAGTCATGGGGGAAATAGAAAAGCTTTCCCCACTAACGAAACCGTCGCGTAAACAATCTAACGCGCGATGATGTTCCGGACGTACTCCCGCCTTTGAGCGCCGCAATGCGTCGCGTTTTGCGCAACTAAATGTACAAACCTTAACTCAGTAAATAAAAATATCATTTACTTTGATAGTGGTTCTGTTCCGTGCTATGCGCGCTCTGCCTGTGCGCGTCGATATTCGCGATATTTCGATTATCGAAGTACCGCGCGTTTCGATACACTCGAAAAGTAGAGAGCAGGTTGGTATGGCGGACGAGTGACACAGAGTCGGAACTACGTTCGTTTTTCTCCCGTATTTCTCGCGATTATTATCGTCTCGCGCGCAAATATGTGAGTGTCGCGAAGTATCGAATGTTTCCACTGATTCGTACGTGACATCGCGCACTCGCTCGTAACGGTAATCGGCGAGCTTTACGGTGCGGTTGTTGTATCGCGGCCGTTTGTGTTTCTGCGAGGCGCGCGCGCGAAGAACTTTCGTGTGTTATTGCATTCCTGACTGCCGAGCAATATTACGAAACAAAGGATAAAGTGCAATGAAGTAAGTATATCTCTTCAGATCATCATATATGTTGCTATTAAATTATTATATGTTTCGCGCTTTTACGAGTATGTAAATGCGAGCTGCCGCGAACGTCAATTCGATTATTTACTAGACTAGAATTTGTGATATTTATGTTCAGTGTTTCTTTTGCTGTCGCTTACGTGCGTTCGAGTTACGAACGCCGCCGCGCGCGGTTCGATACATTCGCACTTCGAGAATCGCAATATCGCGCGCTTCGATACATTCGCTCCGGCGGGCAGACGTAGCGGACGCACGACACGAAGCGGAACTTCTCCTTCACATTACGAAGTATTTCTCGCATTTACTGTTGTCTCGCGCTTAAATATCGGTGATATGTACGTGCTACGAAGTGTCGGGCGTTTGATGTAACACATAATAGTATCGCGCACTCGCCGATAACAACAACAGACGAGTTTGACGGTAAAATTGTTTTGTTCGCGTTCCCGCGAGACACAAAATGGCCGGCGTGCGACACGGAGAAGTACGTTCGTATTTTCGTGGTATTTTTCGCGTTTATTAACGTCTCGCGCGCGAATATCAATAATTCGTATGTGTCGCGAAATGACGGGTGTGCGCATTGACGTGTAAGTTTTATCGAATAATAATCAGCGAACATTACGGTGAATCGTATCGTGGCCGTTCGTCGAGCAAATTGAATGAAACAAGACAGAATTGCAATCAAGGTACATCTTTTCAGACTGTTATTTTGTTATATAAAATAATATTAAACAATATAAAATAGTATATTATTATTGTACAAATGTATGATTATATGAAATAGGTAGAAATGAAGGAGTGGGAGGAGGAGGACTAGCGGGACTCGGTATGTATCGTCATTCTTCGTTTCTCTCGCATAAACTAACAATAACATGCACACACACGAAGTACCGATGCAATGAACATATTACGTACTAAAAAATATTGTCTTAGATAAAATTGTATCGCATCTTATAATAGTTTTTAATATTTTTATATTGTATAATACAAAAATAGTTAGTCATACCAATATATTAACTTTTTGCATTATTTTCTGTTCTAAGATGATGCAGAAAGAGAATGTTTATTTTGTCTTTGTGCAAGCCGTTGTACGGATTTCTATATCAGGATGTGTCACGACTTTTATAAATTTTACGACTTGCTTGTGGTATGTAGTTTGGTTTATTTATCAGTGCATATACGTTGTTTCCAAAATAATAAAGTGATCAGTGATATTTTATATCTTTAAACAGTTTGTTAAATTAAGATAACGTAAAGAAGTAAATGATAATAAAAATAACATGTAAAGAAACGATTAATATCAATAAAATACGTACATATATAATAATTACATATTTAAGATAAGTATTTCTCCAGATACGCGTTAAAATTTGTAACATATTTCGGCATACAGAAAATAATATATAACAAGAGTCAAAATTCAGAAATTTCTACACGATTTGTGATGGATCTATCTGCCATCAGACTTTTCTCTGTAGCAGCTAGATGCAAAAGGATCCATTGCTATCTTTGCTGCTCATGAGGAGGTCTGGCGACAGATCAAATTGTGTGGACTTTAAGATATTTGACTGTGAGATTTAATAATCGATTTTCTCGATTAGCTTTCGGGATCTTTATCTTTCTTAGATTTTCTTCTAATAAAATTAGTTTAAAATGTCGTAATATATAAGTCGTAACACATACACCGGAGAAATCGATTTAGATCATCTGAAGTTGGAAAAATAAGTAAGTTTGTATTTTCAAATACAAAACAAAATATAATTCAATAATTTTTTTTCAATAATTTTCTAAAAATACTTGTTAATTTCGCCTCTATTTTGTATTTTTCAGACCTGGACAGTTATTTTTCATGGAGAGAAGTTTGCGGCACCGGAGGAGCCGGTTCGAGCTATCTCAAGGCAGCATAAAGGTCAGTGTTGTATTTATACAAATTTAAAACAAAATATAACACATTTTTGTTTTAAAATCTTTATTATTTAACTTCAACTTATATTTAAAGATTTAATAATGTTTCTTTTAACTTTATTCATTTATTTTTTGGTTTTTGTTGTTTCAGATGCAGACGGATTGTTTACATAGAGGAGAAGACTTTACGGCACCGGAGAAGCCAGTTCAAGCAATAGAATGCTGGCACGAAGGTATGTTGTTTTCATAGTTATTTTTTACGTAATATATAACTGTCAAATACAATTGTCTTAGAATATTTCAAAAATTCTTACTTATTGATTAAAGCTACATATTTTGATATTTAAATAAACGTTAAAAATTTATCTTACAATTAATATTAAGAAGAAAATGTTATTTTTGTTACAGAGTGATATAGCAAAAAAGTGGCCAGTGCTCGGTGAGTATCCTTTAGGGTTGAGGTGATGGTTTGAGGTTTCAAATCAGTGCGAAGCGCGTTAGTTCTTTGCTTTTATGAGTATTGAAACATCGAGCATATAATAATAATTGAGACATAATTTGAATTTCTTATGCGTGATATATGCAATAATTATTATTTGATATTTTTGGAAATTTTGTTCTCGATGTTTCAATCTCCATCAGAGAATTTTTGTCTGCGTCGAAATCGACGCTCGAATTGCGCCACAAATTGCAAAGCCTTAAGTTAGAATCGCGATTATTCCGCGTAAATATTAAATTCACTTTATTGATTTTACTTTATATATTTCCTTTAACTCTTTCAATTTTCACGATTTTAATTTATTATGTCTATATATCGCGGAACATTAATTTGGAAAGTTGCGAAAGAAAAATCGTTAAAGATAAATCATGTTTTTTTTAGTTGAAATCTGCTAATCATTCTTTGATTTATACTTTTTTATTGACTACGCGAGTGTGTTTCGAATGTTTTCATACATATATTCGCGATTATTAAGTCGATTTCGTAAATTCATTTTCGTGATTTTGAAATTGCACGCGTATTATAGAGTCATGAACATTTTCATGTAATGATACGATTCGTAATAGGTAGTAGTATAGTAGTTATCACGCTTTGCTTCAATACAAGACGCAACAGTTCTCGCAAAATTAAATTGCGGAAAAATCTTCGCAATAATATATTGCAGGAGCAAAATGCAAGTCTTGTATAATAATATTACACAATTACGGATCATCAAAATAAACCGAAACATCGTTCCGTTATAAACCGTATATTTTCAAATCGTAAATATACAGTGATGTTTTTATTAGTATTCGAATTTTGTTAAAGTTTTAATCGCGTTAGTTTAAAAAAGTTCGCGTATTTAATTTTACGTGTGTGTGTGTGTGTGTGGACTGAAATTGAAGTGTGGACTGTTTAAAAATTTTAACTTTGAGACTTTTTAATAAAATTTTTATATCGTGCGCGTGTGTGTATGTGTGATATTTCGCGTCTTCCGCGTCGTGAGTGCAAATAAGTGCTACAACATGGACTACGACATGGATTACGTCATGGACTATGCCATGGACTACGCAAGGACTATATTGAGCAACTTCCGAAAAAGTTGCAGAGGAAGATACATCGATGGACGACGAAGGGACCGCACAAATATGAGTCATAGAAGTTTACATTTGTTCTTTTTAGTTAAAAATTATTTATATTATGCTTTTTATTTTACAATCAAGTTAAAATATATTTTTAACTCAGTATTAAACTCAGTGTTTTTACGTATGTTCTATAAAATAGTAGTTTTATTAATGCTAAATCTATAGATTACACATATAAAAAAATTTATATATGTAATTTATGTAAAAATATAGATAGATTCACAATATAGCTAAAAAGAACAATTTTTATATTGCATGCTTAGTGTCCGCATATATCAATCGCACTGATTTCCGCAAATAAAGACAATCATACACAATAGCATGATTCTTTATTCTTTATTTGCTATCTTTATGTTTATTTTATATTCAATTAACAATGATATTTGTGCTAATTTATTGTATGTGTACTTACTAATGAATTTCTATGTGTTTCTCTTTTTTTTTAATAATATTTCTCCATTGTCTTGAATTTTTAAAAAATTAAGTCTCTTAAATTTTCTTTAAATTTTGTGAACTCTTTGAATTTTCCTTTAACTTCTTGTATACATGTACGCCTAAAAGTGATATATACCATAGACTCAAACCGAGTTACATTTGTATAGCTTACGTCTGAAAATGGATGTTGCTCCGTAGCTTTTACATCTACTTTTGTGAATCTATGGCGTTAAAATCAGTAGTCGAAAGCGTAAGGCATTACTATATACAATGGGGTGCACTCAGGCTTCTTTCTGCTATAAGATATGAATTCATCTTGATATTTTGCCCAAAAAAAAAATCTTGTTTCAAAAGGTAACAAAAGTTTTATTACAATAGCTAATATATAATGAGATAAATTCAATTTGTCAAAAGAAGATCCGGGTCTTCGTTTATAAAAAAAATTATTATTGCAATCACATGTGATATAAAAATATTTATTACTTCTCTATCCCATAAACACACATAAAAATGAGAAGTATTCTGTGTCACACACATTATTCCAACTTGTAATTTACACAAAATGTGGAAAAATATAAAAAACAGATGGCTAGATTATATACAACAGTCAACGTGACAAGACTTTTTTTACACATTCAGAACAAGTATAACATTCATGTATTATATGATCGGGTATTCGGTCTCTCTTAACTTCAGCAATGTAAGAATCGAGATACAACGACAAGTCTAGATAGAAATACGTTCGTGAATATGAACCAGGAAAACAAGGCTTCCGGCAAGTATAGCAATAATGTGCGTTATCTAAATATGTAACTAATGTATATGGTATTACACTTGCATCATATGGTTTCCTGTGGAAAAAAAATAATTGTTAAATTTTGACTCCTGTAGTTTTTGTGTAAATAATTAAATTTACATGTACAGGTGTCACTTAAAACTACTTTAAAAAACTTTTACTAACATATTCTCTGATTGATATTAAATTTTTTTAAAGATCCAGAAAATTTGTCATTAAAATATTTTCTGATAGCTTAGAGATATAATCGGTGTATATATATATAGATACGTACATGTACAAAAAAACTTAATTAAAACAAACATAACAAACCCATGTTCCATAACTGCTTTGGCTGCGAGGTTAACCAGACTTAATATTTTATAGTTCTCATAAAACAAATTCACCAGTGGGCCTAACTTGCTATCACTTGATGTAAAAGCATTAGATGAAATATCTAAATGATTCAGTCTCATATTTTTTAGTATTCCTGATAAAAGTAACAATTGGTTTTTTGACAAGTCCAAAGTTTTCAAATGATTTAAAGTTGCAACTACTTCCGGCACTCTTTGCAGCAAATTTTGGGAAATGTTCAAATGTCTTAAAGCATGCAGCCTTCTAATTTGTACTGGTAATACAACAATCTAAATAGAAATGAATGGTAAACTGTTAAAAACTAGAATAAAGAGTTCTGTTCTATTTAAATAATAATAGATGCTATCGCAGGTATATCTTTAACTACAGTTATAAAGTATAGAATTAGAATTTATAAGAATTATATTGAATTTAATAATATATAGTAACTTACTTTATTGTTACTCATGTCCAATTCCTTCAGACTGTTTGACACAGCATCTTGTTCCATCCATGCCCATTTATTAGCAATTGATTTGGAGTTTCCCAGACAATTTCCTGATAGAAAAAGCTGTTCAAGATGAGGCAAAGTACCTAATTCTTTTGGCAAATGAGAGATCTCATTGTTTTCCAAGTTTAAAATTCTTAAACTTTGTAACCTAAGAATCTGTCTATCAAAAGACTTTCTGCCTAATCCACTTAAATAAAGCCTTTCTGTTGTTTTTGGGAAACCTTGCAAGGTCGGATAGTCAGACTTTTTCTTTACTACAACTGTTTTGGGTTTCAATGTAAAAGAAGAAGGTTCTTCGAGCCAATCTTTATCAGATATATCATTTCCTTTAAATACATGATCTATGAGGCGAACAAGTTTCTTCAGAAGAATATGATCACCCTGAATCAGTAAATTATGAGGCGGTTCATTAAAGCTTATTGTACTCTTGCCTTGATCTATATGTGCTAAGTACAGTTTGTTTATGTTCTTGATAATCTGAAATAATTGTAACAGAATGTGTAACAAACATTTGTGTTGCAACATAATACTACTAAACTCTGTTTCAGAATTAATTTAAAAACACTTGATGGATAATGAATAATTAAATATAAACAAACAGAAGCATTTGTTTCACATACTCGATATCTTGTGCCTTGTTTGTGTTGTCGTGTTTGCCAAAGTAAATATATTTCTCTTTTTGTTGCCTGTTGGTGTTTCACAAGAGATAATATAGAACTTTGAGATTTTCTTTTACACAAAAAAACTCTATCACACATCTCAACGTAACATTCTAATTTCATTTTGTCGTTTAATCCATAGTAGAGATGTTTCGACAATATTTGTGATCTTCGTGGCGTGGCTTGTGTTTGAATCAGCTGTATCACATGTTTACACATGTTGCTTGACGCGTCGCTAATGTGTTTCAAGATGGCAATTTTATACAAGCCATGACAAGAGAGAAAGTTACTAGACGTCGAGTCAATCGCCTTGGTTTATCGGTAGAAAGCCGAGCATGTCGATTGGTCAATCTTGCGAGAACTAAATTCTGTTCTGTTTAAAGTTCATTTAATCCGTCAAATTGTCAACTTTGGGCTATTGTTATCAACCAGTCAAAACAAAATGCAATTAGGTCACTCGCCGATCAGGTCGTTCTTGATTGATCAATTTGCGACGACTAATCATAAAGTCAGATTGTTTGTCTTTGATACGAGCTTAAGGAAAGTTCGACCGAGAAAAGAAAGAATATCGATCTGCGATATTGCGATTCTCGAAATCGAATACAGTAGATAAAATCGCACCATGAAAGAAAGTAACACCGCGCGCGTGTGTGTGTGTGTGTATACAATTCATATATACATTTATTTGTCAAATATTTTTTTAAAAACAATTAGCAGAAAAGTTTTTTAATGCGCAATATTATCGTGCTAATAAAAAATATAATCTTATTAATAACTATTATTTGTAGGATAATAACGACTTTACAAATAGACAGCAATATTTATTGGCAACATGTCTACTTAAATTTTCAAACATTAAAAAATTATTATTTTATTATTATTATTAATAAATTCGATAATCTCGAATTTTACAAAGTAAGTAAGTACTCATTAACGTACATGATGGTTTTTTATTATCTTGCGATTTTCGCACATTTTTTTTGCAAGATTTGTAGCTTATAAAATTCATATAAATTGTTATATAAGAGTGCGAAATTGTGTATAATACAAAAATTGAAAAATTTATTTCTCGTCACACACAAATTATTTTATAATAAATTAAGAAAAATAAAGGTCATGTAAAATATTAAAAAAAAAAGAACCATATAGAAGGTTCTCTCTATATAAAATATTTTTATAATCTCTGTAATTTTTACATACATAAAAATTAAATTTAAAAAAGTCGGAAAAAAATTCTTCAATTTCATAATTTACGAACGTTTAACTTGTACGTATCGGATAAAGTTTGATGACGACACAAAGAGAGGAATATTAATTATAATTGCAGAATTCTTGGGAAGAAAGAATATGATCCCACGTTAATTTATATTAGAGAAACGCAAAAAATAAATTCGCGGAAAGAAAGTATACGTTGATTGCTGCGCTTTCTCTAGCGCCTCGGTCTCAACGGTCGGGGTTTATTGTGCTGCATATCCTTGCACTTGGGAATATGCCGTTCCGCGGCGGCCTGATTGAACTTTCTGTTGCAATGTGGGCACTGAATGTAATCGCTGGTGTCGCTGGGCGGCGGTGGCGGCAAGTCGCGCAAATCTTTACCTGCCGCCTGATATGCCTGCGCTTGCTTGGCATAACGGATCGCGTTGATGAATTCCTCGTGTTTGCGCCGCCAATCCGGTTTAGCTGGCGATTGTTTTTTTAACTGAAAATAAGACTGTGATTATTCTTGCCTTCTTCAAAAAAAAAGAATAAATAAATAAATAAACGTCTTACAGTGCTAAAAATAAATTCGTGCGATTCGCCTGATATTTATTTCTAAAAAAAGCCAATACAGCAGTTTAATCGAATACCTTGGCCTCTTGCTTCTTAGTGAAGCCCTTCTTCACAAAAGGTTCGAGATCGGTTCCTCTGGTTCGAAACAGTACCGTGTCAAATTTCTTCCTTTCTTTTTTTAACGTTTTCTCACAAATTTGCTGGTGCAGACTGATGCGATCCTGCGCGAAGTGACGTCCGCATGTTTTACATGCTACCAAGTCACTCCTGTAATCAATTATATCTAATGACGCAAATGTTTCTTCGCCACACTTCTGTTATTTAAAATTTTTCTAACAAAACCGCAACTCAGAACACTCACGCAGAAGTTCTAGCTCTTGATATCATTTTATCTTTTGCACTGGAAATTTGAGATAAACTAACACTGGAATTTGATGACGAACTTGATCGACCTGTATTCGGAGTTATTTGTTGTTTCTGCAAGCAAGTTCAAACATATTACTCACATTATCTCAGTGTTTGTGAACAATTTTTAATTTATAATCCGCTTGTACATATTTTTATCCGCTTTTATAATATGTAAAAAATAAATTGCTGTTAATGACGCGAAAAGTTTAGGTTATCAAACACAATTGCACTTCGTATAACGTTGATTTAAGTTTATTATTTTAAGCCATTTTTAACAATTCCACACGGGGAACTTTCATTACAATTAACATTTGAATTTTTTCTCCGTCACAAACTCTAACTGCAATTATTCATAAAAATAAATTACACGGTTGTAAAAACTGTAGCAATATGATTTGGTTTCGCGTCAAATAGCTCGTGTTCATTGCTGATTGATTTTTTTTTTGCTTGCACAATACGAATTTCAATTTGGGAATTGGGCGGAAAATCCATGCGCGATTAACTGGCCGGATTTACGTCAGAGAGACGACATTTTATTTTGACGCCGTGTTTCAGAGGCATTACTCCTGCGCTGTCTTTTTTCATTTGCCAACCCGTTATGATTTGATCGAATAAATACGAATTTATTTCGATTTCACAAAACGATACAATAATGTCAAGCGTATATAAAAACCGTCACACGTCAGTAATAAAAACTAAAAATAAAAATATGTAGCATCAAACGTTCTAATTCTCTCGCTTCGAGAAAGTTTTAACAAATTAACTAATTTGTGACTTTTTACATTTTAAATTTTTACAATTAAGAGGCGATTCAGAAAGAATTAATTAGAAAAAGTCTCGATTAATTTATAGTCGATTATATATTATCACCGATCTGTTGAGATAAAAAAAAAACTATGGGTCTTACATCGCTAGAGGTCTTCCTCATTGGCGGTTTTCTCGACGGCATTGTGTCGTCTTCCTTCGACGAGCCGTTGAAGTCGATCACAAAGGCGCTGGATTTCTTTGTCGCGGATTCGTGCGGCGAATCGTTCGCGATTCCATCGGCTGCGTCGAATGTTCCGGCCTCTTTACCTCCCGTCAAATCCGCTCCTTTCGCGGTAACTGACTTTCTCGAAGGCTTCGCGTCTTGATTCTTCAATTCTGTGGACTCGCGCTGACAAACGTAATAAAATAAACAAATTATTTATTTATTTATTTACGGAAAAAATCCCCCATGAAGAAAAATAAGAAAAAGGTGACAGATTAAATTTTTATTTGATAAGAGAAAATCCCTTTAAATAAATAAATGGAAGGAAAAAGCATCGCGAATAAATCCATTTTTCGATAGTGGAAAGGTTTATGATACACGTGACGATTTCGATTTGATATACTTACCCGGGACGGAATATCAGGACTTTTCGAGAAAGACGAAGAAGCACTTCCTCTTATTGCCCGCGTGTTCGTCTCGTGCTTCCTCGCGGCCGGATCGGGACTCGGGCTCTTCGTAATCCTGGATATGCAGGACTTAGGTTTAATGGACCTCGCGCGATCACCCACGAGAAATGCATTTTGCGCCGCGCGAATCGATCCTTTCGCGTCGCCATCCCGCCAGACCGAACACCGGTTTGCAATTGCCGACCTCGACTCTTTCGTAACGGTAGCAGTCGTTTGTGCACTTCGTTCGTTATCGATCGACTTTCGAATATCCTCGATGGATCGCAGCGGTTTCACAGAAACAGTTGACGTTTCTTCTTCCGATTCTCTCGTCGCGATCTCGCAAGATCCGAAACCCGTATCGTCTTTGCGCGATTTACGGTTTACGGAGATGTAATTTGCTTTTTTGCGCGTTTTCGCGTCACTCGATTCTTTTCGAGTTTTCTTCTTTAAATCGGATGCGAATAGTTGCCGTTTGCATGTAGATCGAGTTTGCGTCGGCGCCCGCTTGTTCTCGATCGAATTTCCGAGTTTCGCCAGTTTCCTAGACGGGGATATTTGCTTTCCTAAAATCTTCAGATCTCTCTTACGCGCCGCGGTCTTCATTTCGCGATCTTCGACGGATTCCGAAGATCTCGCGGTCGAGTTTGAAATCTTATTACTCGTCATCTCGCGAAAGAAGATTATCGTTGATGCGCTCGATTCCCCGACGCGAGGTTTCGCATCCATCATTCGCAAGGAAATCGCGGACGACGCTCGGTCGCTCGGAAATTCAGATTCCGCGCCTATGGAGTCGAATCGCCTCAATGCCGACTCCACGGAGTCCATTCTTCCCAAATCGTGTTCACATTTGTCTTCTCGTCGCGTTAGCGCTTTCTGCGCCTGCCGCACAGCGTCTGTCGATTTTTCGATCGCGTCCGTTTCTTTATCGAACGATCTCGTTGCCGATTCTCTCGCGATCGGCGACAAACATTTTGAATATCGATCCCCCTTCGGTGTAATTTTCCGAGACGAGCTTCTCGGTACGTTAACGCCGCGAGAAATTTCCGTTTTTTTCGAGACTCGCAACGAGACTCGAGGTTTTACATCGTGTTGCCTGCCGCATCCTCTTTTCGGGGAAATCGTATTCCTCGTCGAGGTGCTCGATTTCATCGGCGCCCGGATCGGTTTTCGAGAAGAGCCGTCTCTATCTGGGATCTGACCGAAAGAACGAATATCTTTACCGCCTTTGATCTTAAATCCACTTAAAGCGCTTTCGACTATCGTTTGATACTTAACATTGATCTGATCGTTAACTTCATTTGACGCTACAATTTTATTAGCGTCTTCTCCTCTAGCGTTTTCGTCCTTTGTCAACGAGGTTTTGTCTTTTAGGGTGTCCCGCATCAATTGCGCGGACCGCAAGCTCCGCGGTTGATCGAATCGCATTTCCTCGCGACGAGTGACACGCTGAGAACTTCCGGTCGAGAAACCAACGGTACTTTTTTCATCATTTCGATTTCTTCGGTGATCTTTGGCGCCGGAAAAATCTCTCCTCGATTTGAAGACATCCGACTCCAAGATGGACTTTCTCTGTTTGTGCGTTTTACGCAAAACGGGATACGTGATCCAAGGTTTCGATTTCGTTCTGTCGCCGATCGACTTCGTATACGTTCCGTTATTCTGCCGTTTCGGAGTTGTCGCTCTTCGTAACTTGTCGCTCTCGATACGATGGTCGGTCATGGTGATCTCCTGAATCTCCATGTCGACTTCGATCGGAGTGACGCTCTTGCGAGGCGATTCCAACGTGAATCTCGTCTTACTTTCGACGGGAATCGGCGATCTCGTTTTTCGGGAAAGCGACCAAGTATCGAGTCCGCTCTTCGATTTATTATTTCTCGAGGCGTTTACATTTTTGATATCGCGTTTCGTAGGCGATCGACGAGCGTCGCGTCGTTCCCCGTCGCACTGAGATCTTATAAATTTCTTAACGAGCCCCGCCGATTGCAAAATATTATCGAATTCCAAGCTGTACTTCAGGCTCGCGATCGAACTGGTCGACGCGGAAGTTTCCGAAATCTTGGACGATCTGCGCGTTTGTGTAACGGCAGCGTCGGGAATTTCGTTTCCCTTCGCGATAGTTTTTACCTCGTGCCTCGAACGATGATCTCGGGCAGAACTCACTTTTTTGTTACTCAATAGAGATTGCTCGTAAAATGAATGTGGAGAAGCGTAGTTGCGTTGTTTTAATATGCTTCTCGTTGGACTCGATCCCGGCTCGATCAGCATCGTTGTAGCGGATTTTTCGGATTCCTTGCAAAAGAACTGCGGACTCGTATCGCGTGCGATTCCGGACAGTTCGTCGTATTCTCGACGAGCGACGTTCGACAATTTTGTCGATCGTCGCTCGTTGAATTTCTCGCCCGGACTTGTACCTCGCTTTGGTGCTCGGTCGTGCGATTTAAATTCGCTAACTTTGCGATCGATGCTCATAGTCGTGGCGGATCGTTCGGATTCTTTGCAATAAAATTGCGGAGCGGTGTTTCGTTTTTTCGCGCGCGACACCGATTTCGGTTCGGTCGCTTCTCGAGCCGCATTGAGAGTCGTCGTCTCGTAACGTTCGGATTCTCGAAAAGGATAAAGAGGACTCGAGGTGCTTTGCCTCGATGAGATTCTGTCCGACACCGGTGAGTCGGACTTGCCGATCGTTCCAGATAGTCGCTGCTCAGATTCGTGGAGAAAAAACGACGGGCGTTCTGTTGTTTGCCGATAAAATAACGGCGATCCCGACGAATCGGACTTCGGCTCGATGCTCATAGTTGTGGCGGACTTTTCGGATTCTTTGCAAAAGAATCGCGGACTCGCGTCAGGCTTCACAAATATTTTTCCATCCCGCGGTGATTTGAAATCATTACTTCCGGGATGATAAGTCCACGAAGTGGATTCCGGTTTTGCGAAGCTCCTCCAGCCTCCCGAGAAACTTCGCGGACTATCCCTTCGGTCGAGTATCTCGACATCCGGGTTATTCTCCTTTCTTTTCTTATATATATCGTCGGTTACGCGGGATTTGACAGACTTGAGTGGGAGAAGAGTTTTTCTATTCCCGAGAGTTCTCTGATTGAGGTCTGTAAACCGAGCACTTCCTGCGCCGCCGCTCGGGAAAATTCCGGCGATCCTTCTGCGAGAACGCACACACAGTCGAGAAAAAAAAATGTAGACATACAGCGATTTTCCATTAAAAAAAAACAAAAAAAAATTGCGCGCTTTTTCTCACAGCGATCGATCTTACTTTGGAGCTGTCACTGCCCAAAAGCTGATTAGCGAATCGACGTTGCGCTTTAGTTACTTATTTTGTTTTTTTTCCTGGTTCTCGCAACCCGGTGTTAAATCTGCCTCGCGTAAATTGCGGTTAAATGGAGGCACGTAGACAATTAAGCTTTGCGCGTCCTCGGATTCGAGAGCGAATGAAATTCTCGGCTCGTTTGCGAATTTGCGACATTAATCGAATTAATTTTATGCTCTTTTTTTATTTTAATGATCGTTTGCTCGATATTCCCAATGATTCTGCACGTGAGCGTTACTCACCTTGCGTGTCCTTTTTAATATTCGCTCTTAGCTTACGGCGAGATGAGGCGAGAGGGTTAGACATGTATTAGAACGAAGACACACATAATCGTAGGGAAATATTATTTCTCCTTCGTCTCTTTCTTCTTTCCGATTTAATTCCTGAGCGCGTTATTGTTATAGCGGATATATATTTGTAACAGTCGAAGGGATAGCAATTGCAACCATGTGGGGCGTGTGGAATTAATTAAGTCTGGCAAGCGGCGAATTGTTAGCGATTTACGTCAAAGTGTAATCGAGAGATTTGCAATTATTTACAACTACATGAACAATATAAAAGGTACAGCTGTAATATTAACAGTGTTCTATAAAATTTGAAGGATTCTTGTTAAAAAATTTTAATATCGTCTTCTAATTCTATAGTCTAATAATTTAAATATCGTGAAGAACACGTGTTTTTTTTATCGAACATTTAAATTAAAATCTACAAAAACTCACCCAGACTTCGATCTTGCCGGGACTATTTGCTCCGATCGCTTCTTTATCACAGTGCTCGTTGGGTTTGATTGTTTCGGCATGTTGCTCCTCTTCGCGTTCGCGTTTTTGAATCGTTCGAGTCGCGCCTCCGCCTGGGACAACTTCTTCGTGACGTTTCTCTTCGGCAACTTCTCGGGCACGTCCACCATAAGGTAATCCGGGAACTCCTCGCTCTCCAAATCGTTTCTCACGCGATTCTTCAGAGTCTCGTCGAATCCCATCAGATGGATCTTGGCCATCATGCGGTTTCTGTCTATCGTGTCGTGATCCAATACTTCTTGCTAATCAATAATCGATATAATCAATAGAGAGAAGAGAGAATCACGAAAATATATTTTTTATTACACACGTTCGACAGTAATTACATTTTTTTACCTCAAAGAAATGTTCGGTCTAAGATGTTTTCATAGTTTTACAATTAAAATAATATTTTCTAAGTTAAAAAATAAATACAACCAACCTCATCGTGACGATAGTGTCCGTTGGCGACGCGATTCTCGACGTCAAATTCGTCCACGTCATCGTGACGACGTGCGGACGGTCCGAATGACTCGCGAGCGATTTCTTCGTGATACGTAACGACGGGTTTACCGCCGTTGACGTTACTGTTGACGTCCGCGCGCGCCACGCGTCTCACGCTGACGGATTGTCGATTCACCGTTGTCGAATTACCGTTTCTCTGCGTTGTCACGTTGCCGTTCGTTTGCCTTCGCAGTCTGTTCTCGAGCGGTTCGAGCGGGTAACTTCTGTCGATCCCTTTCACGGTGGTTTGCCGTCTCTCGTCGAACATTTGCCTCACCTTGCAAATAATTAATCGCACATCGTCGAAAGTTGAAACGGAAAGCCACGACAGACATCGAGAAACTTCGAGACTTGTCTCTCAAATAAATTTCACAGAGACAAAATTACGGAATTACGCAAAAAATTCTCAAAAATAGTTTAATTCTCTAGATCACTATGTGGCAAATGTCTTTCTGTCTAGAAAGAGAAAGAGAAAAAGAAATTGCCAACAAAATACGGCGCAATACGGTTTAATTAACGGCGCGTCGCGGCAATAAACCGCGCCCGATCTCGGTCAGACGTACGCAAATAAGACGATACAAAGTCACACCGGCATTACGTTTCCGTTTATATGAAAACCACTCACCTTGCCGCCTTGTGAGGTCGAGGTCGCGTGAGTGGTCGTTGTGGTTCTAACGGTGGAACCGTGATTAGAGCCGTTGGAACCTGCGCTACCCTTTTGTACCACCTGATAGGCTCTCTGCTGCTGCTGGTCGTACAGCTGCAGCAGTTTCTGCTCCTTCTCCTGCAGCTGCTTCTGCTGGAAGCGGGCCTGTGTCGTCGGATAATTCGCTTTGAGTTTCAGCATGTTGCGCCGCGCGGAAATGCGGGCCGACGTGGCGCGGTTAGAACGTCGGCTCGCATGCGAGTTGTTGCATAGCGTGTATCGCGCGAGTCTCTACTCTCCTGCGCGGAGGGTTATAAGCAACGACGATGCATATACTACCACACACGGAGCACCGCCTGATCGATTCTCTTCTAACCTACATGCGAAGGGGTTAGTAAACTCGTTATTATGCTAAAGCGGATCGCTCGTCTCTCAGCTTACCGCCAGCGCGAAGGTTTGCAACGGTCTATGCGTCGCGCCTCGCGACGGTACCTTTAATTAGCGATCGATTGCGATTATTGATCTCGCGTGAGTAAAAAAGAAAAAAAACGAAAAAAAATACGGAATTTTAATTAGATTCGCGCAACCCTCTTCAAGTTCGGAAACTCATCTATGAGCGATGGTTTCGTTTCAATAACGATAATTTACACAAAGATCGATTAGCTTCCTAATTGCATATCCCTTCGATGATTGCATCGGCAATCAAGTGCGCCGCTAATTGATCTATTCCTAATGGACCCGCCATATTGGACACATTTCCTCCGTGCGGCGCAACGATTATGAGCGCGAAAGCGCTCGTGTTTCAGGTCGGGAAAATAATCGGCAATTCCAACCCTTCATCAGTTATGTTAATGATCGTAAATGGTTTAGTCGTGAAATATTAAAAAAAAAAAAAAAGAAAAATTACACGGAGATTAGAAAAGGATTCGAATCGCACGTAGACGACACGCGTCTGATCACACGAACTTTTCGAGATTCGAAAAGCTGACGACTCTGACACACATGACCGTATATAGAGAAAGCAACATTCCCGTTTCTCTCCCGCGTCGCCGTCATCGTCGTTTCGCGGTTTCTCCTTTTTCGTTCCGAGATATAAAGGTATATAAGTCGATACCGCGCAACGTGCCTTGCGAAACGCTGACCCGCTTTAGCGATACAATTACCTACTCTTGCGCCGTTATCCTCGCCATGATTCAACGAAACCGATGTAACTCGAAATACATTATTTAACGGGAATCTCATCGCGCGTTATTTTTTTCCGAAAAGTATGTACCATGCTTTCCAAATTAACGTAGTCGCGTTCCTGCGCCGCCGTTCGCGATGTCTTCATGGACACTCCTCGAGGACCCAGCTGCTGAGACCGGATATGCATCTCTTACTACGAGTTTCTCAATCACTTTCTTGTTTGAACAATGTCGATTCCGCGTTTGCCCTCGAAATTCTCTCGCAAATCCTCTCGCTTCGGAGATGTCGAGACGCGCATTCGAGACGGTGCTTACAAAGCACCGACATGTTTCGTCTTGTTAGGGAGGATCACGAGGATCCTCGCAATTTTTTGGATTCACAATTTTTTTTTTTTTAGATTTACACGTTTACTTTATTATTTGTCGCTCGAACGTGTATCTTGTTGTTGAAAAACGTGAGAAAGAAAGTCTGGAAACTGGTGAACGGAACAGCGGCGTATGTGTCGAGTTTCTTAAAAAGAAAGAGCGTGTGAAGGAACTTCGTTAAAAGCGGTAGTTACACGAACTTGTACGACGACAGAAGGTAAAGGTCGTGACGCAATATGTCAAGTTCAGTCTTTTCTCTCCTCGAACTTTTGCGAAAACACTCGCGTTCAACAGGCAAGTTTAACTGTTTTTCTTTTTGTTCACAAGAACGGATATCGTATTAAGTTTTCTTGTCACACAGTTTTTTCGTCAAAATCGCCGGGTATACACGTACAAATGTCCTATCGATATTATCTTCGAGTTCGTTCTCTTAAATAACTTTCCTGTTGCTCCTGTATCATCATGCTTCTCATTTAATAAACGTTTGTTATTCTTGCAAACAACTCGCGGCGAATGCACCTGCGTCGCGGGCACAATTCGGATATAAATTCGTGATTTGTTATGATAAAAGTTTAATAATCCTCTCGAAGATTTACCGAATTTTTCCCGTAATAGGCGTAAAAAGTTCTGTTCTCATATTAAAGTATATTGATAAAAATTGCAAAACTTAACGTTGAAGAGCACAAACAAGAGTTTATAAAATGTTTTTGGAAGATGTGAATTTTATAGAGTTTTTTTTTAAGTGAATAACGTGGACTTGTGAAATTAGTGTCAATCCAAGTTTTCCGATTTACCAAGTTTCGACAGTTCTGTCAGCGATTACATAAAGAACAAACTTGAAAAAGTCCGCGCACAGTTGTCAGGCATACATAAATTATGGAGAAGAGTGTCAGAGAGAATAATTTTCATAAGATCGCGATAAAACAGGACGAGTAAAAGTGCAGTAAAACATATGACGTTTTAGAAACGTTTTGAATATTTTTCACGGATTTTCAGAACAAAACAGTAGTACTTATAAATTAAAAAAAAAAAAAAAAAATTATTGCTTTGATATTATGTCGCATCCGGTGTCAAATTCCAATTTGATGCTCATATGTGCGATCAAATTTCGCGAAACGGGACAAAACTATAATGTCAATATGCAGCGCGAATATACATGTCCGCTGTGATGATACAATTAAACATTTTCACGAGCGATCACGTGGTTAATCGCCAAGTGATTAATTTCGAACGTTACGGAATACGATTAGTCGGGTCGGATGATTTAGCAATCGGCTAAACGCGCACGTTACAACGTTGATGGAACTGCGGCCACGAGTGTTACCATCACAACTGTGTCGTTACCAACTACCACTGCTGACATAGGGATTAACGCGCATGTCCGTCTTGTTTCTCTATCCTTACTGTGTGATGACAAATTACTGCGGACGGGCGAGGCGATCGAAAAGAAACGAAAGTTTCAGGTGTCGATTTTTATCGATTCGTTTCGCGACGCGTTTCTCCCACGTTTCTGTGGCGAGCGAGACGGCAGAATCGGGACGCAGCAGCTGGACGAGAATTTTAAAGATAAACTTTTATCTATTTCATGTTTTTTAAGTAAACAATCAATATGTTTCTCTGTAGAACACGGGGATTTGTAATTTGTTCGCGAAGAACTCGAGACGTTCCGACATTTACCTGGAAACTTCGCCAACGCAAAGTTCAAGGTTGGAATGAGTAATGGAGTAATTTCAGGAATTGATATAAACGAGTCGTATGTTTGGCAGATGGTTTATCAAGATTTATTACTTCCTTGTCGCTTTTCATAGACCTCTCCGCCACCCCTTTCTTGCTGCCGCCGGTTCGCCGACGCGGAAAATTGGCCGTTTCGACGAGTTAATGTCAATTTGTGTCGATAAAGTGAACTTTATCGCGACTGCATCTCTCGTCGGAAGATCGCGGTTGTTCGTGGAAAAATTGACTAATTTATCACGCGAAGAGTGCGTCTGAGTGCGATATGGAGTGTTTAATTTCGCGCAACATAAAAATTTGCGTCACTCTCTACGGCAAGTATATTTCGGAGCGCTTGAATATTGCATGTATCGAATCTCGCTTCGAGTTTTTAATACTTTTTGCGGCGAAAGAATTTTCTGAGAAAAATCGTTGCGCTTCTCGGAAAACAGTCCGCTCGCGTGTCGTCTGCGAAGTTCACAATATATTTCTGCATCCTGCATTATACCGTCGGGAAAAAAGAAAGAAAAAAAAGGAATCACTTCTTTCGTTCCATTTTTTGATTTTCCCGCAGGAAATCGCGTTTTCCGCGTAAAATTATATTTTTATTCGCGAAAATGTCACGGAAATGAGATATTTTCGCAGAAACGCGAACGCTAGAAATGCTTCTGTCAACTGATTTCCGTGTGCTCGATTATTCCTTGTGTTTGCCCGCTCTTTTCTAGAGAACACACATTCGGTATTTGAAAATAATCTATTTATATGTCGCACGGATGCACACACACATTTCAAAGCCATATATAATCCGCAATATATCGATCCTGCGGAATTGTCCGTTTGACGTGCACTCGGACACGAGGCTACGGATACAAAATTCATTGTCGGAGCGAGAAGGGGAAAGAGAAAGAGAGAACCGTGAAAAACGTCGGACGCAGATTATGGTTACTTACTTCTTGTGCGCGATTACGGCGCTCGGCAGACCGAGAACCAATTATTTCGCACGACCGACAACCGAGGAAACCTTGAACTTTGCATTTCGTTCAAGACGAATCGAACTCTCGCGTGCGACCGTACGAACTTTTTATACGCACGTACCTTTTATGAGACGTAAAATGTATTTCTTCGAAATTAATTATCTTTCGTCAAAATTTATTTTTCATTTTTTTTTATTTTCCATGCTAAAAAAACGTAACTACTAACTTTATTACACTTGTAGGATTTCCGTTATTGTGCAAAGAGAAATTCAGTTTTCGTTTTGTCTTTAACGTCTAAATGCGAGCGCATTTAAACCGATTTAAATCGGCGAAAATACTTCGAAATACGCGCGCTGTGTATTTTCGGAACGAAACAAAAGTTAAACGAGGAAAATGAAGAGGTAGCTCTGAAAACCACACGATACGAGCATTGCATCTTGTTGACTTGAATCTCTCTCGTGCCGATAACGAAACCTGCCCATAATTATTTTGCTTAACTGGGCATGCACCTCGCGCGAAATTACAATTACAAATCGGCGGCGGGCGAAGCTCACCGAGCATCGTGGCACCTCTTCTCATCAATTATTTATGAGCTGAATGCGTTTTCCATTCCCGCGGTCCTCCTTGCTCCAAATCCACGTTTTCAGATTTATCCGAGAAAATCGCGAGTTTCACCTTTCGTGCCGCACGCGCCTTTTTCTCGCATGTTGAACGCGCGAACACGTTGTTACACACGCGAAACGTTACGTACGCGCGTCTGACACACACACACACACGCACACGAATGTTAGAAAAATATTTCACGTTATAAGACATGTATTTTTCTTTATTATTTTCTCAACAAAATAAAAAGCATTTGAAAAAACGGGCGTTTTCGCAGATTTCAGAGAGTTTTATTCGATTCGAGTTACTATATCTCGCGATAATCTAAAAATAGAGCTCGGTAAGCTTGCTTTAATTGCTTTGCGCTCTACATGCGCTCCGCGCAAGATCGAATAGTTTTCGAAATCTTCTCCGGCGATGTGTGAGTTTCTCATTGTTCGGTTTAAAATCAACGATAATATTTGATCGCGCTCGAGAAGTGTTCCAATAATCGGAACATTGATTAAAGAAATAATTACAACAAAATAATTTTGTGTAAAAAAAACTTACACATTTAAAAATATATCTTAAAAAATACTTAAAACATTGACAATTGTTATGTTTAATACTCGCACATCTAATAACTATTTCTTTTTAATAAATGTCCGGCCAGATGGTGTGTGTCCGATGTCACTGGGACAGTTATCTTATACGCGACGCGTAATAATTCTCCCGTCATAAATCGCGCAGTCCGGCGCGCGGCGATAAATCGCGCAGGTAGTCGCGTTGAAATGTTGACGAAATTTTTAACAGGCCGATAATGTAATCGCGTATAATTATACGTGTCGGAATCGCGGATTTCTCGAGCGACGATGACGCAATGCGTTCACGCGAGATCGAGATCTCGGGCTTTTTTTTTTCGATTCACACCTTCTTTTAACACTGGAAGGTCGGACGTGGGCAGCGGTCACAAGCGCGCGCGTGAGTCGTTCGACCGGCGGTCGTTTTAATCGCTTTTGCGCGGGATCACTCGCATGATCGCACGCATATCGCGCTTCTATCTTGTGGGCGTATCAATTCAAATTTTATCGCACGCGCGCGCACCACTTTACATAAATATTTCTTTTGTTGCGTTGCGACATGATAATTGGTTGTTTTTATTAATCGAGCGTGTGTATACGCGCGCACTAACGTATGTCACAACTGACGATAAAATTTGCTAAATTTCGTATCGAATATTATTGGTAAGCTATTTGTAAAACTTTATGTGGCGTATCGAAATCGATATACATACATGTGTGTGTGTGTGCGCGCGCGCGCGATGTAACAGTATACAATTTAATGAACTGTCTAGTTCAGTTCATTGCAGGAAATTGCAATTTCTCTGTGCAAATTGTTTCTCGCATAGAGATTTAATTAACAACGCGTTTTGTGTGCCAGTTACGTTCTTGATCAGTATCTCTAAAGCGAGCATCGGGAACATTTTGCATCGAGGCTCGATCTTCTCCTTATTTGCCCACGCAATACGGATGTATTGCGCGAGGCGATTTGTGTGTTGTGCGCGTATTAGCATAAAAGATCGCGCGTGACGCGTCAAAACGAACAAGGTGAAACTGCAAGCCATTTAAGTTACCTAAGATAATTTCCGCTTGTTTCTTTTTTTTCGTTTTTTTTTTTGAAAAAATGACGTGACATTACAACACGCCGATGTACGAGTTAACTTCGCGCTCGATATGTCACTTTACGTCTTTACGCGAAGACACAAATGAAGACGAAATTTGTTCTCCGGGAACGAAGATTGAAAAATAAAAATTACATCTGGAGAAGTCTGTGTCGAATGATGCGTTTTGTTGCGGAGGAAATGACGTCACAGTATCACGGTTACGATTCTCCGATAGAGACCCGTCATGGTTGACAAACCAAGCGTCCATTTTTTTGCTCTCTTCGAGTCTCTCGCTTTTCTTGTCTCTCGCTTCGACTCGAGGCTCACCGGCTTTCTTCCGGAAATTGTTCTCGGAGGTGTGTCGCGCGCGTCGGACAGGCCCCTTTTATTATTATTTCTTCTCGTGTTGAATTCGCTTCCGGAATTTATTTCCACATCTCACAAGAGAACGGTACTACATATATGTAAAGACCAGTCGGAAGAGAAAGAGACGTCGTCTCTCGATCGTATCTATCTAGATATCAGCTGTCCGTCGGATTTGGATATATCGATACATGGGTCGATCGGTTTTCTCTCGTGCACCGCTCTCGAGCGAGATGCCATATATGTGTGCTCGGATACACACAAACACGATACGTGGGCCAAAAGAACAGCGCGCTCCGAACCGGTCTACGTTCCGCCAGAAAGTATTTCGAGAGCCGTGCAGTTTATTACATTTTCGCATAAAAAATAAAAAAAAACTTATAACCGCATGTATTTTCACACACACACGCATCTTCGTTCATGCGCGCAATTTACTTCGCGTATATTACGATTAACATCAAGCGCGTCGTAATGAAGCGTCTCAAATCGAGAATCGAGCGGCGTAAGCTGCTCGTGAATGCTCGTATTGTAGCTGGCAAAGATTGTTCATCGGTGATACGCAAACCTAGTTTCAATTATGCCGCTTTATACACACACAAGTACAGGTTTCAGTCTCAAATTTCGTTATTATACCGCAACGTTCAAAGAAGATTTTCACGGTGTTTATCGAAGCGAAAGTTTCCTCAAAGTAAATTTATCACTTTTGCCGAGACGAACATTTGTCTCTTTTTTTTTTTTTGTTTTTTATCGTATGCGATTTTTACGCGAGAGCGGCAAAATTCGTTTATCTTACCTGCAGCATCTCGAGACGCGATGACGCCTGTGGTGCCGCCATATTTCATCAATCGTCGTCTATCGCTCTGTAACCGCTCGACGGAGGGATGTTTTCGTTCTAAAAAAACAATAAGTTTATTTGTTTATTTTTTTCCTATTGCTTTCTGGACATTGATATTAATATTGGACGCGTATAAGCGCGCTCGGAAATAATCTCTCGACAAGAGTGGCAACATCGTGGCGCCATGGAGTAAGAAACGTGTTTGGACAAATGTTGCGTATCTGTAATTCGGTACCGGCTAGTAATATCACGGGTGAAAATAGCTTTAGGTTCAGCGTGCGCGGATGAAACGATGTATAGTTTCTCGAGTACTTTTGTGCGAATATAAAATATACCCTGTAAATATACTCGCCAAACAAACAAACGTAGCTTGTTTTTCGGTGAAAAAGCGTATATATATATGGAGCTCTTGTTTTATAAAATTTAATTAAATATGAATATTAAATAATATACGTGCAAAACAAGCTCTTGCAACATTTCAATATATCGCGGAAATAAATTGTTAAGCCGTTTAAAATTGTCGAATTATTTTCTCTCTTTTTTTTCACGACTGAAGAATATTAAAAGTTCAATGTTTCTCACTGTTGACCTCAATTTTTATTTCAGTTGCCGAGCGAAATTTGTCGCGAAACTCACAAACGTAATTATTGTTAAATGCAAAGTGACGTATTTATAGGTTCTTCTGTGAACGAGATAGCACGTGAAGTGTTACTTTTGTTTTTCGTGTGATTCACCCTTTACAAGGATCAAGCGCGTTGAATCGTGGGTGGACAAGCGGCGCGTAGGCGCGTTCGATATTGTGGTTAATTATCTTTATTACCTTCCGCGTGGCTAATAACAAAGATAATAATGACAATGATGAAATTTTTCTCAAAAAAACGACCGCGTTTGTAACGCGACTTATTAAAATCTGATTAGCGTCCTTGAGCGCGCGTCCTCCTCTCGCGAAATTACTTGACACGAAACAACTTCTTCTTCTGATAAGTGTTTTTAGGCCACCACAGACACATCGTGACTCACACGACGCGACCCGTGACGTAATCGTGAGACTTTTATGGTTAGAACCGAGAAGCATAGTCTTATTTGCAATTTGCTCTTCGAACGCGAAGACACACATCTCGCAGCAACGCGCATGTGTATATATTTATTATTACACAATGTTAGTTAAGACATTAAATCATCATGAAAGCTATTATCCAACTATTGTTATAATAAACATTAGATATTTTTTTGAAATTAAATTGAGGCTTTTAAATAGCAAAATAGTTGTTGTTCGATTAAATCCGATTTGCGCACTTTGCAATATGCAAATCCGTCGAGAGTGACAACACTAAATCATCAGAAAAGAACTATCAATCAAGTATTATAAATATTAGATATTGATTACTTTGAAATAAAAATTTAGAGTTTTAACTAGCGCAAAAAAAAGAGATTGATTTGATTAGATTCGATTTACGAACTTTGCAATATGCAAATCTATCGAGTGCGAGATGGATGTGCGTATACATTTGCAAGCGAACGAAAACGTCCGTTAACTCAGGTATTTGACTCTTTCGCGTGCTCTCACTGCGTACGTATAGATTATTTATAGTTTTACTAAAAACGTACTCTCTCTCTATCTCTCTCTCTCTCTTTTCGTCCCAGTATCACCATAGGCTACTCTCGTACGTATGGTCAGCACCAGGTATGTACGTACGCGCGGTTCCATTTCTATAATTAAACCGTACACACGCGCGGTTATTTACGACATAAAAGTTTGCGGTGTGACACACCTATACGTCAATAAAATCGCGCGAAATAATAGACACCTAAGACACGCAAGGCAAACATGTCGCGAAATATTAAAATTAAAACGCAAAAAATTTGTGTAAACGCGGTATTTTTAAAGAAAGCATTCTACTCTTTGAGAGAGAGAGAGAGTGAGAGAGAGAGAACGATTAAATATTAGCAAGTGAGTACTGTGTAATTTTTTTGCGGCGAGGAGTAAAAAATCTTCAGCTACGACTCTACATACGCAAACAATACGCGGATTATGCCATTAGAATTTTCGATGTTATTTCTCCCGCTCGTGTGCATTAAGTAGTATATGTGTGTGAGTACAAGAGAGAAAGAGAGACTGTGTGCGGTTCGCGTGCGCAATTAGGTTCGCATTCGCACATGGCATGCACGTGTTCAATTTGAAGACGAGGAGAAAAGACGGGAGAGCATTCTCGCCGCAATAAGTAAATGCGTTTTGGTACGTACATCATATCACAACGGCGATACAATCCGACATATATGGTGTGCAATTCAGCGTTGATCGCCGAGAAACAGCAAAACAACAACAAGTTATTATTTTTTGCAATTTATATACAAGTACATTTGTTTTTACAAATTTATATTATTTTATATACTTATTTATTTCATTTATTTTTGTATTTTTTATTTATGTTATATTTGAATTTGCGTGTGTGTTCACACGTAAGTAATTAAATCTCGAGTTAGATTATAATTTTGTTTCGATCAAGTAAATAATGGCGTTTAGATTATATCGTAAAGAAGAGATTCTCGATCGGGGAAACAGCTCTTTAAATTCTTTACGTCGTTATTATTGCCACAGTGGTTTTTAACAGCATCTCTCTGAGAATTAATGATACATAAAAGAAAGAAAAAGAAAGAAGAAAAGAAAGAAAGAAAGAAAGAAAGAAGCAATGTGCTTGCGATGATTTAACGGGCTGTGCGTAACGGTGCAATTAAGTAGCTGCATCTCTCAAGAACGCGTCTCTGTTCATTCCGTTCTCACACACATTCACACATTATATCTCTCATCTCTCGACTCAACTCGAAACCAGACACATGGCAGACGCGATTTCTTTCTCTTGTCGAGTAATCGCGAGTAATTACCCGCACATCTACAACATGCTGAAGAATTGCTGTGCAACGGAATTGTTTTCGCGCTGCCTATTTTACGAGCGCGAGATTCTTCTTTTACCTCGCCGCGCAATTAATGGAATTTAAGCGTGTGACAATTAATTTTTGACTCTAAAACAAGTGCTTGCACTTACTTACATTTGAAATTTTTGTAAAGACGAGAGACAGTGTAAATATATCGATAAATCGATGTGTAAGCAATAAGTCCATAACTTTTGCTTACTTTTGACCGCACGATACAAATTGTTAAGAGTTTAATTCAATCGCATTGTGTATGAAAATGTGTTGTCGGATAAATTTTTAAATTGCGGCATTCTATACGTGCTTTATATCGCTCGCGTTTATTTATACAAATATGTGTGTGTGTGTGTGTGTGTGTGTGTGTATGTGTGTGTATATATGTATTTACTCGAATTAATATTTAATGATACTCCTGCATAGTTAATCAACCGAAATATGTATATGAAAGGGATAAACAAGATAACAGCGTTATCATTAATTACGTGGTGTAACATCGCGCGCTGAAAACATTTATTAATGCTCTTGTATTGGTGAAAGAAGAATGCGTTCTGCAACTCGCGTAGCGAAAACGCCATTATTACCCGTTTTACTGGCTAATTTCAGTAACGCAGTCACATAAATCCAAGGTAGCATGCAGTCTGATTAATATTTCTCTGAGAAACGCCAGTAAATTTTCGCAAAGACAGTCAATTGGGCAATAATTCAAATAAAAATCCGCACGTGTAACAGAAATACGCTGTTGAAAGATGTTCTCCCAAATATCTCGGACTTAAATCACTTTGATTTTCAGTTTATTTTTTGTCTTTTAGTTTTAATTGCGTTTCAAGATTTGTTTTATTAAGACTTTAACGCTACAAAAAAAGTGATTTTGTCGTATCACGCGTGCACATGGAACATATTAAAAATTTGAATTTCATATTACATTGCTTGATTGATCTTTTAGCGGTTGAAATATAATTCATTAGCACTGTTCTCTACGTGTCTATCATTTTCTTAATACGTAAACATTGCGTTATTGTTATGCAACACCATAAAGCAGAATCTATTTAGCGGGGGTACTCGATAAACGCGAGCGGATGGCGCGGCGAAGCGTGCAAGGAAGTGCACTCACCGTGTTGTCAGGGGAGAAAAAAAGGACTCCCGACGAGAGGTAATCGTAGATGATCCGTGTTTACGCGGGGAGGACCGATGCGATACTGACAGTTCCATCGTCCCTGTCTGATTCATCCTACGACTCCCTCTCCGTCCTTCTCCCACCGCGAGGAGCGGTGCGAAGAACACACGAGGGCGACGAGAAGTAAACGAGGAAAGGGTTTATGAACCTAAGAGGCAACCTGTGTGAGTGAGAAAAGGAAGAGGGATATGTCAGGTGAACGTGCCGGTATCCCGCTGGAAATATGATGACCTTCGGCCGGACTGAATTGCGTTTCCGCCGGATACTCCGGGAGAGTTTTGTGCGAAAACGCAATAAAGTTTCTTCGCGAAGAAAGTGATGATTTATCGCTACGACAGATTGTTCATAAAAATTCACGCGAATAACAAATCAGCCGGTCGTAATGCTCAAGATAAGACTCTCTTATTTAGCTAAGCTCTCTAAGAGACCGTGATCGATTTTATCCAGCCCTACAGGATCGTCAGAAGCGTAACCTCGCGTAAACTCTCTTACACGAGCGAGTATATATATTGTCGCGTGCGTCTGATCGCTTGTGACGATGGCGTTTTATCCGATATTTAATAGACGACTTCGATATAAGCGGGACCGAGTGATCGAACGTAGTATCTAATCCCAACGCCTCATTTCGTATACGTCGATGTATACTTTGCGGTGTATTGCGCAGGAATTAAATATCGAAGACGACGATACTATTATTGATAAAAAACGATAAGTGATGTTAAGTCGGCAACAGTACCGATTTATTTCGATTATTGCCGATTATTGTACAGCTATACGGAGAGACGGGAATAGATGATGCCGAAGAGAATAAAAGATTACAACCACCGGCGCTTGACTCTCCTCGTGCTACGGATATTTCGGTCAGAGAGTTTGTCATTCAAATTAGGGTCGTAAGTCGTACCTGCGGCGCAACATATATGCGCCCATGTATCCGTGAATATGTGGCGACGTCTAACCGCGAGATCTGCAGATGGTGCAGCATCTCTCGATTCCGCCTAAATGGAGACTTCGAGCAGCCGGGTAAGCTCTCGCTGCAAGAGGGCATTAATTCGATGCCCTTTAATTAACAGCTCTGCTCCGCGCCGTGCCAGCTTAGAGACCTTTCCGAAGATATTCACGCACGACTCCTATTCGCGCTATAATGTACGATCCGCACGACAATGCTCGTCATGACACTTTTGAATTAAATAATTTTGTATTATGGATCTAATTCTTTGCAAATGACAGTAAGAAATTTGCTTGTCGATATTGTATTTTTGGCTTCAAGTTTTTCTATTGAAATATTTTAATTTTCGTACTAACTCTCGAAGAAGATTGCGGCTGGGTTAATTCTGTCTCGTATTCTACTGAATTATGAAAAAGTTGCTCCAATTATCCCTACATCTAGTTTATTCGCACTATCTTCAAATTCAATAGCGATCATCACGTTTACCAGATTTTTTTTTTAATTGCGACTGATTGAGGAGATGTCTTTTTCTTGTAAACACTGTAAACACTTTTGAGCGCCGCCTGATGCTACATGTCGCTAAATTTTAAAAGATCACATAGGCGTCAATTTATATAGATAATCTCGCAAATCGATATATCGCAAATCAATATTTCTGCTATAATTGTCCTACATTTGTTATTTTCGAGTTACATCGGTCTTCGATGCTCTTTTCGTGTAAAATAAAATTTTCACACACAGATGATTATCTGTAAATCTATGTAAATATATTTTTTAAGTTTTTAGATATATTTTATTTATTTATTATTACTTAAATACATATTTAACTATGAGTATTTATAACTTAACGAATATTTATATCGGGTCTCGAGTTACTAGCCATCGCCAAACGAAAAGTTAAATATTATAAAAATCTTAATAAAATATTATAAAACTTAAATATTATCAAAATATTAATATTATAAAAAAATAAATATTATTTAATTCTACAGTTCGTGCAACAACACATAAAATAACGAATAGTGCGGAGTAGAGAAAGAATAGAAGAAATCCGTAATTTATAAGCTTCTCGCAAAAAACAACGAACGTTTTACGGACAGATTTCAAGTGAATGCTGATTTATGTGCACATATTAGTTAGGTACATGTTGGTCTTTCAGTTAGTCCTCAATCGTTGAATTAACAACTAAGTCGATGAAGCCGCCGGTTGTTCGCTACCTCTCATCAGACGAGAATGAGAGAGTCTATTAATGCACAAAAGTCGAAGAGACGGAAGAAGCATTTCGTGATTACAACATTTTTGCCTTTCGAGACTGCCCGCCTTTTGTGCTAAATACTCTCAAGTTTCTCACAAAGTAAAGCCCTCTCGAATCGACATCGGAGGACAAAGCCGCAGCAAAGTTTCCCGGAGAAAAAAAAAGTGTAATTTAACTCTTCCGTGGCGAATGTATGAATTGTTCGGCGAAAATACAAGAGAGAGATATTTGCGAATTAGCCTCAACACGGATTTAATTTTGCAGACGATTGTGCTTTATGGTACACACACACACAGATACAATTTATTTATTAATTACATCGCGACTTAATATTATGGATCTCGAAGAAAGTATTAAATTGCACAGAACAAATCATGTTTATTTTTATCAGATCCTTCCGTCATAAATAAATTATATGTCGTCGTAGCCAGGAAACGTCGTGTGACTCACTTCTTTTTGTTCATCGTGTTACATAAACGTTACATCACGCTACCTTCGGAATACACGTGAGATCGATCTCTGTGTTTGCACGATATTTTATTTTTAAATTTATAAAAATTGTTTTTTTTAATTTTGATTCTGTTTTTCTACTAGCGCGAACTGAAATTCGTGACACTCGACGAGATCTGCTGTACGAGATAGACTTCTAAATTAGTCATAAAGCTACCAGATTTCGGCTCTTTTATTAGTCATCGAAACGTGAATTGATTTGATATTCCCGAATTATTCTGTTCCTTAACGCGCCAAAAATGGTCCGCGAACGGGCCACAGTTTCGGGCCACAATTTCCGAATCCGCCGCGTCAATCCGAGCGGCAAAATCGATCGGCAAAGATCTCGGGATTCGTGATTCGACTTCGTTTGGCGGAGATCAAATAACGCGCGACGTGACTGCCAAGATTGCTCCGCGCGCGAGATGAAAACTAGAGAAATAGGAATAGGTGCGTGTCGCTCGTGCGAATAAAACTCGTAAAGGCGTAAAGGAATTCAAATCGCTTTTGTCGCAGATATCATACAACCCGAAATGCCCATCGCGATGCAATTTTTCGATCGTGCCAGTTTCGCGCGAGTGTAGGACGTGCTTCGATAGAGAGTGCAACAACGTTCTCCAAAATAACACGATTCCCCTCCCTCCTCAGCCCGCGCATCTGGTAGCAAATAAATCTAACTGCTACTATTCTGTTTTTACCTTTGCAATTTCTACTTTATAGAAGCTATTGTATTTTATACGTAAAAAAAAGCAAAGTACGTAGTTTTTTAATTTATTTGATACGGAAAAATTCATGTAATTATTATTTATAATATAATTGCAATAACATTTGTAATAACTTTAATAATAATTACTTATTTTTTAATCTTATTTACTGTTACACCTTAGAAACATATACTGCGGCTGTAATATTGATCGCATTGTCTTTATTTTCATTACAAATACAGTTACACAGGTAACATATACGTGAAATTTTCTTTTTTGCAATACATATTTCTAAAAAACAAATATGCACACGAAAAGCTATTGAGATACTTGTTATATACTTCTACATGCAGTGGCACGCACCAATAGCTGCTGTTCATTTCGCGTGTCGCGAATCGATGCAGCAAGACGATATTGTGTTTTCTCGCTGTTCTTCACGGTTCTTCACGATGAGTTCAGATGGCGGTAGCTGGCGATGTGTCCGACTTAATATAGTCTTGCGCTACTTTCGCAAATTATCAGAACATTGATTCCTCTTGATATCCTCGACAAATTGCACTTTGTGAATAATTGACAAGGAAACGATTTTCAGTCTAACACTTTTATCAGATCGCACATTTGAGGTCGTTTATGACTAGAAATCGTCCTCGCTCTGCTTATTATCCTGTTAAAATGAATATTAAATATTCATCAAACGTGTATCCGATTAAAGAGACAACTCGCTATCTCAAGAAGCAAGTCGGAGATTTAGAGTGAGCGCGCGAGAAATAACCGTGTGGTGCGTAAATAACGAGTTGTTCTTTCACTAAATTCTAATGTCGTCTCGCAACAACATCGTACGTGATAGTCGGAAGGGGTCAGGAATTATAGTTTCCATTACCTCGTAGCTCACCGACCGGTTAGAAATTAACAGGCCGCTGTGCACGGATGTAAGTTAACCAATTATACTGGCCGTGACCGATCGCGTTCTAAAGATTGCGAAAAAACGATTTTAAGCACGTTTCTCATTTTTTTCGCGGTATTTTCTCGGAGCTTTTTAACGTGAAGGGAAAGTACGACCACTCGTGCATCGTGTATTGATCACAAATTTATAGTGTTTGCGCTGCTATATAAATATCGAGCGCGATGCTTCAAGCTCTGTGTGTCGCGATATTAAAAATTCTTATTCGGTCGCTTCATTTCGTTTTATACAATTTGAACGGGTAATGAATGAAGAGAAAAACGCGCGGAAGTTATTTAATTTGAATAACAATAAACTTGAACCTAATCAAACCGCGAATGAAGTTTCTTACAAGTGATGAAAAAATTTACTAATTAAGATAATTGTTTTTTTATATAATTGCCTCGCGCGCGCGGAAACAAGTGCTAATTGGGAGCGAAATTTTATAAATTTATTTTTTTTTTTTTTTTGGCACACATAATACGTCATTGTCGAAAAAAACTTAGCGCGAAAATTTCCATGGCGAAGAAATTTCTACAAGCATTGTATCGAAACATAATGGAGCACGGACTGAATGTAACTAGGTAATTTCAGATTAATATATAAATAGCGCGCGCGTACGCGATTATAAAATTATCTTACATTTCTGAAATTTAATTACTTTTTTCTATCGTGCGTGCTCACACGCACACATAAACTTCGAACTTAAATTATTCTATATTAATTGCAACGTGTTTTGCGCGAGAAGCAGAAAATAGATATATCTGGGAACAATGTTTATTTCGGCCAAAATATCTTGATTAAAATTCGTTTGCCCGGAGATTGAGACGACTCCTGCAAGTAGAAGTTTCGCGCTACACTCTGCGCACGAGACGAGGAAGTGCATCTATTTCGGTTTCAGCTGTATAAATTCTCTGTCCTTCTCCGCGCCACTGGATTTTCCCAACAGTCGCTTCACTGTTCCGCCGCTATTTCTTTCTTTTCCCTCAGTCCTGCTACTTTCGTTCTTTCAACCGTGATTCTTTTCTTTTTCACTTCACTTTGCAGCGCTTTTTAACAATTCCGTCTGTCTGTGTTTTTTTCTTTTTTTTTCTCTTTCTCTCTCTCTCTCTCTCTTTCTTTCTCTCTCACTTTTCAACTGCTCTCTCGCCATTTTGAGTTCGTAATTCGGAAGGTCGAGGTTGGTCGTCGTAATCAGATTTCGCTCATCCATGTAGGGAGAGAGGGAGTGGGAAATAATTAATGCGAATACGGCGGGATCTTTTCTCGAGATAATCTTTCTAATTATTCCGGCACCCCTTTCGTAGCTCGTATTTATTGCATCTCGCTCTTCGGACAGAGATTCTTATCGTTTCTCGGTCTCCCAAGTGTTCGCCCTTCTCGCGCCCTTCTCGCCCGTGTACGCAAGAAAGTGGCGAAGCTACACAAACTACTCGGGCCGCGGCTTACAAGCTATTTTCTCGAAACCTATTAGAAATAGCGACATAATTCTTTTTGAATTGTTTCAGAAAATTTATCGAAAATCTCTTTACGTGATGCACTTACATATCGCTTCATGTGATCCACCTTGTACAGGTGCACGGCAAAATGAATTTTCTCAATTCGATGCTCTCGTATATGTGTGCCATTCTTTTTTATGTAAATATTTACGAGCAAACTTTTGTCAGGGGAAAATTATGTGGTTCGGTAACCGACGAACGCTTTTATGCGCGCGCTGTAATTTGACTCTATCGTGATTGCATTCTTGTGTCCATTAAAATGCGCAATTTCTCTCGAAAATTATAGACCGAATAGAATATTGCGCAACTCACACGTGTACGTGTGAAAAAATGGCTCGTGTGAGCGAATTAACATCCGTGAAATTATCTGCGCGTTTTCGTGAGCTCTCTCTCTCAAAGAGAGAGAAAGAGAGCGACAAAGAGATTCACAGCACGCGCAAGTAAACGTGTTTCGTGCATCGCAAACAGATCAAGAGGATAATCAAGAGTATTCTCGTCTGTTGTGACTATACGCGAACGATGACTTATTTCACGTATTTTTCTCGCGGAATTTTGCGCGCGGCGCGATATTGTTAATTTGCCTGTCAACTTTTGGGAGATTCTTTGCGCGCGTCGCAAATAACAGATTGGTGATCTTCGATGCTGTTAATTAATTTGTACGCGCGTTCGTTGCAGCGCATATCGCGTTGTCTAAATAATCGCCTGCATTTTTTCAAGCGTCTCATTCAAGCGATACCGATGTTAACGGTTTACTGCAAAACCTCGCGTTCATCATGCGTATCTACTCGCCGGTCCGATGCTTCCAAATACGTTCAAATTACAGACAGCGGGTCGAGATTCTTCTCGAGCTTTCAGCCGAGAAAATTACAGCCAACGAAACATCGCGTCGGCCTTTTGCATCCGCATTGCGATATTTCGTTTCATTGCGTTCGCTCTTCAACAGTGCTTCCGTGCGACTGCTGTTTGCAGCGTTTGCGCATTTGCGCCCTCCTCCGCTCCCTCTCTCTCTCCGCCATCGTCGCTCGAAAACAACAGAAATATTCGTAGATAACGCCGCGGCTTATGTAATGTCTGGTCCCGAAGTAGCGAACCACTCCAGTGTGTGGTGAAATTTATCCATTTTGGCTTGATCTGCCTCAACGATAAAATCTCTTTTACACACTTGTCACGAAATTCTCTCGATATGATCAACAGAAAACCGTGGAATTGTTCGAGTCTCTTCGTAAATATCGCGTTTAATGATATATTAATTATTGTACAGTAAATATACATTAAATTATTATTTTGCCTTATTCTAACGGAAAGATCGTAACACAGAGAAAAGCGTTGGCGAGACCGCGAATATTTGAATGTGACTTTAGGTCACGCCCACTCGAAATAGTTTGATCTATTCAGACGGTCCGAAGGAGGACTCAAATAGGGCGGACCAGTTCTCTATTCAGAAGTCAGAACTATTGGAAAACTGCTCGAACCTAATTGAGTATTCGGGTTGGTCTCCCATCGACAAATCGGCAGTTCGCGTTTGCAAACGCGCGCAAGCTACGCGGTACATACGCCCGCGCGCTATCGATTAATCGAGTTATTAACTTTACCTGAGGGAAGAAATGACGATGCATCGCGAACGTTCATATCGAAATTAAAAAAAAAAATTAGTTAACTGCAATCTGACAATCGAAAGACTAAGGTTAAATCCGAAAAGTTGAGCTTAAACTTGAAAAATCAGCAAACAAAATTATATTCTTTAATTATAACTTAGCTCGTTTAAAAAGAAAGTCAGTAGAATTTTTATTTGAGTACTTCCAACTGATTTATGTCAAAACGAGAATATTTTGTAGTGTGTTTATTTAAATTATTTTCAATTCGAGCAATATATCCCAATCACTATACGTATATATATAAAATCTTCAAACACATTTCATGAAGATACATTTAGATTACAAAATGTGCCAACAAAGATGCTCACATATTTTATGATACATCAAGCTTTTCTTATCAATAATAAAGAAGTCAAGTAAATATTTAAGTCAACAACGTGTTCTAATAAAACACGTAAAAGAAAAATCTTGTACCAAGACATTGTGACAGAGAATCGTTACATTCTCGTAAATGTGCGTTGCAATGTTTCAAATTTTAATACAAAAATATAACTTTAATATAGTGCAAAAGAAAACGTAGTTGTAAAAAGTAATAGTTTGGTGAAAAATAATTTTAATATACTTTTGATGTAGATCGCGTATGATATAGCATCTTCAAATATATACGAATTTTGGAGACAGTTACATATTTGAATAATCGAGCAGATATTAAGATGTGAACAGGACATTGACAGAAGGAAGAGACGAAGGAGTTCCTGTTGAACCTCGGCTACATATATCACCGGATGCGGCGGTCCGATGTACGCGAGAGTGCATACCTTTGCGTTGCGAAACTACTAAACTACCGTAAAGCGTTTAATAGATCAGAAGTTATATGCGAATTGCTGAGGCGCTATCGTGACTCCGACTATCCTAGTTACAGCTAATTCGTGTGTGTGTGTGTGTGTGTGTGGATATATATATCGACTTTATTAACTTCGAGTTTCATCATTTATTATATTCAGTACGTGTTCAATATTTATTACATCGTTCATTTTTCGAACGCGAGAGCATTCGCTTGTAAGATCAGCGAGAGACGTGCTTCTCAGTTAGCGGCAGTTAAACAAACAGAGAACAAAACCTGTTTTGTAAAATGTTTCGAATGTTTGCCCGTGTGTGTGTGTGTGTATCGCGAGACCGATTTGAATATTCCTGGAGCAATTAAAAACAACGAGGAGTTTGTTCGTGAAATTTATTTTGGCGCATGCAATTTTGCGTTTTACTGCGCAAGATACGAGAGAGGGAGGGAAGCGTCGAAAAAAATCCCATTCCAGAATAACATTTTTTTGTTTTGCGAAGAGATACGCGAGAAGGGACAATTGACACGAAACAATTCAGATCGAAAAAGTCGCGTTCTCGGGTTTTTAAAACCGGCGGTGTGTGCAAGGCGCGCAGTGGAAAAAGGACCACGTAAACTAGAGCACCGCGCGCGACCAGGTAGGTAAATGGACACGAGGCTGTCGTCGGTGATATCACACGGGGGATATTGCGGATTATACCAGGTGCGCGTGCGATACTCAATGTTTCCGACGACTCGCTCCCAAAGTAATGTACACACACTCACACGTTCACCGCGCGTGCACAACATTTTACAGCAGCGTGATATTACGCGGCTTTTCGATATATACAATACAGAAAATTGTCTTTCCGATGTTGTGTTTGTGTGCGCGTCGACTGCTTTTGCGCGATTATTTCACCTCCATCGGGTCAGCCTCGCGAAGCAAAACATATTTCACTTATTCCTTATATTATTGATATTTGCGAAACAAACGTCGTCGAAAATCTCGATCTCGCCGTGTCTTTCTGCGCGCGATTATTTTTAACAAAATAAAAGAAGATACTTGCATTTATTGCGCTGTGAACACACGTCACGTTTGTTTTACGTTCGTCGATTGTCGGAAATGCTTTATTACGTTTATTCGCTTGATGTTTTGTGATATATTTACAAAAGGATTTAACGGAAAAAAACCCTCTCGCTGCGTTTTGCACGGATTATTAGTAATAAAAGAAGACGCGCCTTCATGTTTCGTTATTAAATCGCAGTACTGTGAGCGCTTCATTAAACATATAGAATTAATAATCGCGGACATGCAGAGAACTCGAGTATGCTTTTACAGTAAATAACGAGATCTCATTAACATAAATTGCATTTTAATTATCAGTTTCTCCGTGTATTCGCGTGCGTTTTTCCGAGTTTTTTTTTTGTTTTTGTTTTTTGTTTTATTACATTTCGCCTCTCATAAAGAGATCGATTAACGTCGGATTGTGTTCAACGTGAAACATTCGCGACGTGTCACTACGTGCGTCGGATTTTCGGTTTTTATTGTTTTTTTGTGCGCTTGCAAATCAATATGTCCTCTCATCTCTCCCGACGAGTCTTTTGCACTTCGCGGGCAAAGCACTAAGCGCGCAATCGATACTCATAGATGCTTATCGTGCGTATCGTTCGCCGCATTTATCGGGCAACGAACTCGTGCAAATGTCTTTGTTGATGAATGGTGCGATCGCGATAACGAAGACAAATCTGCGAACATTATGAGAGAGTAACGCGCGTAGGTGTTACATCGGAAGACCGAGATGCTGATGCAGGAATTTGGATTATACCACGTAGTGATTGGACGTCCCGATGGGACTGAATTTGCAAATGCACTTTATTCATTTCTCTGCCCGCCGTGAAATCGTGATATGTCGGAATATGCGTTGAAAATTGAGATTATGCTGATGTTGCGCGATTTGAAGATTAGGGAATGTAATTAAAACAGGTGGAGGAAAAGTGCGAGTATTTTTTTCTCTCTTTTATTTTCAAATACACCAAATGGTGTCGTGTACTCTCGGAAGATACTTAACACCGTTTTCTTTGTATTCGTTCACTTTTTCTCTAAAATTTGTTTTTATTTGTATTTTTTATTGCTAACACAAGTTTATTCTCTCGCTTGCCAATAATTATGTAACGCACGCTATTCAATCGCGCGCGCGCATCTCTCTGGATCTAATTGATCGCAATTATGCAGAGTTCCACGTCCCCGCTAAAGACTCATTACACTGTTGGCAGAGCAAAGTCTATTTACGTTTCGTTTTACAGACGTGTTTACACGAATACACTAATAATATTCAAAACTTTATCACATTCGTAGATTTTTTGTAGTGCTGTAAAATAACTTTTTTATTGCACAGGATACATTGTAAAAAATTGAGCGCGCGTTTCCGTATTAAAAAATAAATCTTTTATATATATTTAAAAAACGACGTATGGAATTTCTAGGATGCCGTTCGCGTAATTTTTCTTTTGCAACGCATATCCACATTGCGCCGCGCGCATCGCGCGCGCTATATTATAACACAAATATTTCTTTTCTCGTGCGTGTGATTTTTTTTCACAGTTTTATAGCGCACGTATGGAACACGTACGAAAAGCACGTAGCAGGGAAAAACCGAATCGCTCGGTTGGAACAATTGCTTGTCGCAGATTTGATTAACATTCTTTGTCCTCGATCTCTCGTCGTGACAATTCGCGTTATCAAGAAAGTGTTACCTCGCGCCCAAGAATTTCATGTCGAAAGTTCGCGGAGAGAAAAGAACAAAACAAAACGATTTTCCGAGTAACTTTTACGGATCAAACAGGTTTTTTTTTTACAGTTTCGATTTTTCGTTACATTCTCCCCGCTTGTGTTCACTTCTCTTTTCCTCTGTCCGTTTTTTAATCGATAACAAGCGACTGCGGGGTTGCAGTTCGATCGCGCGAGGTTGTAGTTTCAATTGAATTACGCAATTCGAGAGGGCCCCCGATAGGTCGGTACGCGAAAAGTTTCGTGTGCGGATTGAATGTTCGGTGCGAATGTGGTCGAGGGGAGATAAGGGAGGGGGTTTTAACAACGTATTCCCCCCGCGCGGATGTTACAATAGTTAACTAGCGGTGGAAGCGACTGTGAATGCGCCGAATTGCCTTTGCAATAGGTTCCCATCGCCGGGAGCGAAGCGGTTTCCACAGACGGGAAACGTTGTTCGTTTCGGTCTTCCGATTTCTTTGCGCGCTTTTCTTTGTGTTCGTCCTCGTCTTCTTTAATACTCCTGTGGATGCTACAAATTTCGCTGAGCTTCCGAGTAGCCGGTCTAATGCTCTCGTTACAAAAGTTCATTAAAGGTGACAGATTTATAAAGATTGCAGACAATTAATTTAGCCATTTTTTTTAATATTACGTAAGTAATATTTATATAGTTTTATTTTATATTTTTTTGTTAATTGCAGTAGCGCGTTGTTTGTTTGAAATATGAACTTCATCCTACGTCTTTCTGCGATTCGTCTTCTTTATCGTAGGAATCAATGACGATGCAAACGTTTGCTTTATTTAGTCAGTCGATAGATTCACGAAAGATACGTCAGCCGACATTTCGCTTATTTGCGCGGAGTTGTAACGCTCATACTACGTTTCTTTCTTCGATAATTTTCTGAAAAGTAATAAATTTTCACACGACTGTTTCGGCACATTTGTGCATTCATTATTTGTCTCGACGACAAATCGCAATTATTGCGCTCTGCCGAGTCTGCAGCCGAATTTCAGCGTCGCGAAACTTTTCAACGATCCGCCCCGCGTTTTCTGCTCTATTTACGTCAAAAATATACAGAACGTTTACCAAAACGTTTGGATTAACCTTTCACAAACGCGTTGCTAAATTTATGTAGTCCATTTATAAAATATTTCCTCGGAAAAGATAATGTAAAACCATAATCGAATTACTTTTTACTATTAACCAGAGAAAGAGAGAAAGAGAGACTAGCTTTAAAATATTTAATAACATTTCTGTGATATATCGCGTAACTTACTTTATGTCAGCAGAGCGATGGGCTTAAGATGCAGACGTAGAGGACGGAAAGAGGAGAAAACTGAAGGAAATAGTTCCTGTCGAAACCACGCTACAAACACGCATATCATTGACCTATTCTTTCAATTTCTCATTTTCTCGACGCCTTGAAAGAAATTGACGACTGCGACTAATGTCGTCAACATACATGCGAGATATTAAACAGGTTTATTTCGTACAGGTGTTTCAGCAATTCATTAATTTTTCATAACTAGAAAAGTATTGCTTTTCTTTTAAACGCACCGACAGATTTAGTCCGAATTGGGACGGGCGGTAAGGTTCGGGGTAGATCGGGTTGACAAAACGCCATTAATGCACGCTGCAATGTGAAAAAAAAAAAAAAAAAACAAGAAAATGATTCACATTTAACTAAGATTAATATAAAATCGATTCTACCGTTTGGTATTTGCAAAAAACTAATGAACACAATTTTATATAAATTATATGCAAGATTGCTAGTTAATATTTCAAACGATTAAATATTGTCACATTTAAAATCACATGTGCGTGTGCATGCGCGCGCGGAATTTTAGTTATAAAATCGCGTAGTGGGAGTAATTTTTCCGCTTAAAATATATTGAAATACTAAAATATTTATCATCCTTTCGAAATATTATTCTTCAATCATGCTTGTGTACTCATTTTAATCACACCGAAAATTTGAAAACAAAATTTTAACGATTTTCCAAAGTAGATAGGTGTAAAAGATTTCGAATCGATGATTTTTCCGCATTCGAGCTAACAGCATCGTGGCAAGTTTCGATATTTCAAAGCGGCATTGCCATTGGGGTGTAAGCTGTATCTCTTTAACGCTAAAATGATTCCTACAAAACACATTGCCTCCGCGCACGCCGATATATATACGAGCGGAAATCCGAAAAAAAAAAAAAAAAAAAAACAAAACGTGTCTATCCGCCCGCGTTCAATCATAGATTAAAAGCAGATAAGAGAACGCCCTACTTTTCTCGTACGCTTACTTTCGGGGTTATCTTTCGCACAAAACAAAAATTGCGCGACATACACATGTGCGATTCGTCGTGAATGGCAATCAATTAAATCTGATTTAATTAATGTAACGATGATTCATTGTGAGTGATGTACATTTTACGACGACAGTCGGGAAAATGCAATTTCTCTGTCAATGTTAATTAATTCCTATGCTAAAATATTAATTATTGTTTCGCGCGGCCGGTTCGCGTAAGTTTAATTCGCTGATCGCTGTTCTCTATAAACATACACAAATACCAAAAAAATACATATGTTTAAGCATGCGCGAGAAATAATTAAAATAGTTTGCGAAAATTGTGCGGAGGTTCGCACTTCGACCGTGTGAAAGCTTCGCTGATTTCCGTGTCGATATATCGAAAGTTTTAACGAAACACGTAACCGTTCTAAGAGTTAAACCGCTAAAAATGTGTATAATAACAGCGTAAAATGTGGAAGAGAAAAAGAAAGAGAGAGAGAGAGAACGAAACGAAACGGAAGAGAGAAAAAAAAATAAATAAAGTGACGTTTCTGAAACGACTCTGATGAAGCTTTCCAGAGCATCTGGCACTCTCGTTAGAGAGACCGTCGAGGATTGTTCTGGCGCATGGGTTTCTCTCTTTTTCTCTTTCTCTCTTTCTCTCTTTGAAGAGACCAAGTCACGCTCTGTGTGTGGTGGGTTATTGGTATTTAAATTTCTTCCATTTCCCGCGGGAGAACTGTGCGTTGTCGGTTGTGGGTTAATTACACACCTACGCGAGGTCGCGCGTAGGATCTCGTAATTATATTGTCGCCGAGAAAAGGGAACGACTTCAAACACAAGCGAGGAGAGATAATAATGGGGGACTCGTGACTCGGCATCTTACGAGCGAGAAAAATTGCTCGTCTATTCGCGGAAATGTCGTACAACGCGATAAAATTAGAGCATGGGGGGAAAACGGGATTGCAAAGCGAAGGATTAATTTTAATTGTCACAGTTTTGTGTCGTGCGTCTACCGTCTTCGTAACTTTAAATGGGAATTCATGTACATAGGGAAGGTCACGAATCGGATTTCACGGAAGGATAGAAGAGGGAGATGCCGGGGCTGAAGGATTAAAGTTATTTTCGCTGTCAGCAGTCCCCGTCGCTTTATGATAGTCATTTCCAGGTGTATAAAGCCGTCGAGACTTCACGGTGGCGCGAGTTTTCTTTTACGACTACTTACCGACAGAAATGCGACGATTTTAAACGAAAAGATTGATATAAAATATATGTATATCACGCAGCATCGCTACAACGAACTGTGGGATTTAATTCGAAACAGAAATTCTTTCACAATAATCGCGCGAACTTGTTAATTTTCTCGCACACAATTGTTTGCCAAAAGAATTTTATAAAAACACTGCGAACAGAGACAAAATACAACATATGTGTACGTGTAAATATTATTTGCTTTTCTCTTGTTGTGGAAAAAAAAGCTCGCCTACATATGTACGTTTTGTTGGAAAGAAACTATCTGTACGCACGATCCATATACCGTCCATTTTGAGAAAACGATATTTCAACGGCACGCTGTGCGAAAACACGCATTACGAGATTAAAACAAACAACACGGTCTAAGTAAAAAACGTGCTGCGTTCTTTGTTACGTTTGACAAACAAATAGCGCAGTAATGCTTTTGTGCAGGGCAGATTGTTAAAAAGAAAATTGTATATCGGCATTTACAGAACATTCGCTGCACTTGGTTCGGAACAAAGTCCGAGAAAAAAAAAATTCTTTCGTTATTTTGAGCGCGAACGAATCTTTTGTTTCGGAAATTTTCTGATTAGATCCTCCGGGAGAGATGAGTGAGAGAGAAAGAGAAAGAGAGAAAGATGGATCAGATGTAGATCGATATTTGTTGGAAACGCGACGGGAACGTTCCTCACATATTGTCCTGCGTTATCGTCGAAGTTTCTCAGCGTTTTCAACTCCGCTATTCCGCGCGCGTGCATGTGTGTGTGCATGCATGCGCTCGTATACCGGGTGTGTTGCGAAAAAAACGTGATTTCTTTATTAATCGATGATTTGAAACGCGATTTGTTGACAAAATTCGCGTTTTTTTTGTATCGCTACTTTGTAACACACGTAAAAAACGACAAAAAAGATTTTCAGATTTAAAAAACCAACGCTTTTGATAGTTATTTAAATGCAAGTTTGAATTAATTAAAAAGTTTTACAATTAAACGAGAAACTGCGCTATTTTGTGCAAAATTTTCCCGTTGTGTTAACGTTTTAATTACCCTGCGCGCTTTATTCCCGCTACGTGTATCTTCGCTTGCGCGCGTGGCGTATGTACATACACACGCGATTTTCATTATCTCGAACCCGCGATTTCCGATCACTCGGTATAAGCGAACAAAACTCCGGGAGTCACAATCGGAGCATACTTTCCGATGCGAGGTCGGCTCGGGGATATGTCGACGTAACATTCGGCGAAAACTTTTGCAGCTCGAGTCTGCGAGCGCTTTCTGTCTTGCAACGTTTCCGAAAGTACCGCGAGCTATCAAGTAAACACATCCGTTGGACTCGACCTACTTGCCCAAGATTTAGAGGATAGTTTACAGTGATCTGTCAATAAGCTGGACACTTGTCTGAAATGAAATACTAACGAGAAACATCAAAGCGATGCAAAACAGCAACGATTTGAGTAGATAAATGACCGGAAATGACGCGTACCAATGACCGTACATTTGTTAAAGAAATAGTTATGAGAGATTTGTGAATAGTAGTAACAAATTTTCAATGTTTTAAGTATTTTTCAAGATATATATTTTTTATTATTAGTTTCTAACTTTACTCATATTCTTTGTTGTAATTATTTCTTTAATAAATAATTTCAAATTGACAAATAACAGAGCCAATATAAATCTCGAAAACATATGTTTGTGCGCAAACATTTGTATTTATTTTAAAACTCAACGTTTCGACCCCCGAATAAGATTATTTTCGGAACAAAAATACAAAATTTCCTGTACAATATTGAAGTATAAATAATCTTGTAACTAAATAATTTTTTAACAAATTTTCCGACCAGTAGGATACTTTGTTTGGTCATTGGAACATTTACCGTATTTTACATGCTGCTTTGATGTTTACAACACTCGTGTGTTATCTATACAATACTGATAATTCGACGGTCACGCGATTAGATCGCTAGACTATAATTTCGAAAACATTGACAACGCGCTCAAAGAAGATCAATGACTGCGCGCGTAATTTCAATATTTTTATCAACAAGAGTAATAACCAGACATTAAATATGTTATATTTCGAGCGGTTTTCATCCGATTCACAGATACGCTATTATACCACGCTGATTAATACTTCGAATTCGTGAGAGCGTTTAACATCGCGCAATAGGATTTGCAATATACACGACGGAGCCAAAGTGTTAATTATTTCAAACAACACAGACTAATGGGAGGCGCTATTATCTCGAGACACGATTAGATTAATTTATAATAATAATCAATTAATACTAATCAATTATTATATGCGTACATTTAACTGATGCGTGATCGGATTTGCTGTTTTGTAAGACCGCAAGATTGATTTTATTCAAAAGACTTTAAATAACACGTAATCAAAGAAGTTAAGCTCTTAATATTGGTGTAATCAATTATGCAACTGCAGAGAGAAAGAGAGAGAGAGAGAGAGAAACTCGCGAGATTGTTTCAATTTTCGCAAAATTGGATATAAGAAGGGGTTAATCGTGCACTTACCAACGCGCTCAATTCATCTCGACATAATAGAGAAATCGCCGACTCGAGTCGACAAGTTCTCGACGACTCCTTGAATTTCTGACCGGGCGAAATCGTCGTTCGCCATCTGCTCGTTCGTGTTGTATCGTTCTCTCGGAGATCGGCGTTTTCCGTTCCGCGCACCGAAACCGACCACCATGCTTTCTCAGCACCGAGAGAATTTCTCTCGGAAGTTTTCTCTTTTCCGCACCTACATCTTACTCACCCGCTGTTTGATTCGAAATATCTTCTTGCTCGATATTTTCTCTCACTTTATTTTCTTTTATTTACCGAAAGTATCATTGCTCACGTCCCCTTCTCTGTTTTTGTCTTTTTCCCATACACGTTCGCGCTCAAGAAAGTCACGTCACACGGAAAATCGTAATGTGATCGATTTGACTGCGCGCCGCAACCTTAAAGTTTTATTTCCCGCTCGACTTCTCGGAACAGAAAGCTCCGAGCATCGATCAACGATTTATAAAACGATTTCAAGATCTACAGAAATATTCAATTTGAAAATTAGAGAGAGAAGGGGAAGGGTTGAAAAAGCGTCTTCTGATCTTCGATCGTCAAGGCTTGTCCGACGATTTTTCATCGCTTCTTGTCGCTAATGTTCTTGCTGGCGATGCAACCTGAGCGCAATTCCCGAGTATGCACCGACATCGTTGGTTCCTCCTCCACCTCGCCTTCGGCCCTTTAACGCTACATAGTCGACCGAAAGACGGACAGACAGACAGACAGGCAACGCGAAGAACAACCCTCTTGCGCCGCGTTTTCCTCTTTCTCTCTCTCTCTCTCTCTCTCTCTGTTTCTCTTTCTCTTTCTCTCTATCTCCTATTTTCCTCCGGCGGTCTCTCTTCATCACCGAAACGCGCGACTGCGCAGAGAAACGGCGCGAGGCGTCGGCGTCGACGTCGTCGTCAGCGTCGGCGTCGGCGTCATGCCGGGGGCGTCGCACCATCGTCGGCAGCGAGCGTCTCGACCGAGCGTCGCTTCGTCTCGCCAGGCTAGTATCAAGCGGGGAGCCGTCGAGAGAGTCGATCCACCACCGGAAATCGGTCAACTGATTACGACTACCGACCCCGCGAGAACGGCGGGGTAGAATATATTTACGGTAGTTCAACGCGCGTTCGACGTGCACGTCCGATTTCCGCCGAAGCTTTCTGTATAGAAGAGGAAAAGAGAAAAAGAGAGGAAGAGAGAGAGAGAGAGAGAGGGAGAGAGAGAGAGAGAGCGCGCGAGAGAGGAAAAAGAAAAATGGAGCGCGCGGCCGGATCGATCGCGATACAAGCGGACGGCTGACTTGTGAGTGAACCGCGAGCGAGTAGTAGTCGCCTTGACGGCTTAACGAGCCGATGTACTACGCGCTGTGCCGGCGCCATTGAAGGCTATACCACGAGAGAGAGCTGCACACCACGTCGGGGAAACGGCGTTGTCGTCGTCGTCGCGAACGTGCCGAGCAATCATCCCCCGGTCTCTCGCGATTCTGCGTCGCGACGTCGGAGAGGGAGGTACAGAGCTGGTGTGTGGTGAAAGTGCTCGCGTGATTAGGTCGAGGTCGTGTCGCTCGTCGCTGAGACCGCTCTCCATCCGGTGACCTTCGTGCGAGAGATGAAGCTCGAGGTTAGGTGACGTTTCCGAACTTATTGCGGAACTGATTATCCGGCGAGGGTCTCTCGGCGCCGCCGTTTCCGACAAGTAAACGCGCGCGTAAATTCCGCCGAAGAAGTCGCACGGTAAAAGTGTGTCATCGACGCGACGCAACGCGAGCAGGCGACCCGATATAGTTGGATCGCGGCTAAGCACCCCTTCGATACGGAAGGAGAAACGATACAAGGAATAATTCCCTCGACGCACCACCACCGGCAGGATTTTGCTGGATTGTTGCGCGGTTTCAAGAAAATTCCCTAAGAAATTGCCACTGCGGAAGTATAGCGCGAAGTTGTTCCAAATCCGATCTTTCTTTCCAAAACACACACATGGTTGTTGAATTATCCATATCCACGTACATACATATACTTGTATATAAAATAATACATTTTCTCTCGATAGAAAATTGTTGGCGATATATTCGAATAGAAGACAATTAAACTTTTTCAGCGAGAGAACCGAGTTTGCACGAAGTATTACACCATCCACTTTCGAAGAGCTTAACTCGCGCTACGCAAAAAAAAAAAAAAAAAAAAAAAATCTCTGTCAACTTCTCAAATTCCCGTAGAAAATGAAAACTGTTAATCGTGTTCCGCGAAGAAAGAAAGCTGACGAATCATCCGACTGAGATCTCGACGTTTGCTTCGACATTTCTTAAAGTAAAAAATGCACTCGAGTGACTGTGACCAAGATCATTAGAGATATTCCGCAAAGCTACGACGCTGGTGTGAAAAAATTGCATTGCGGCAATTGAGCGATGCGTTGAGGCGATTCTTTAATTGATGTCAGAAAAAAAAATACACCATCTCTCTGTTCGTTTGATTATAAGTTACACGGATGTAACGACGCAAAACTCTCGACAAATTTAATTGAAAACACTCGTTTTTCGGTAACTAGTCTTTTGTCAGACAGATTGAAAAAAACGTACACACGCGAGAATAAAAATCTGGTTATTATCTCTAAAAAAAAAAGAAAAAAAAACAAGTGCACTCGGAGGATAAACACTCACGAGAATTTCGATGCGTCCGAATCGACACAGACTGAATTTGAAATTGAACATATCTAGAAATATCGATCTTTATTAAGACGACGAGCGAATATTTCAAGCTAATTGAAGCAATCATATTGAACATAAAGTAAAAAAGTATCATCTCTTCTCGAGAATTTGAAAGATTCAGTAGCAAAGTTACGTTAGAGGTCGGAGATAACAAACGTTCGTACGTTTGACGAATTTGATAACAAATTTACGAAGGAAAGAGGGGGAGAGAGAGAGAGAGAGAGAGAGAAAGAGAAAGAGAAATATATCTTTCTGCAGATACTCGGAGCTAAAAGCACGTAAAGTTCGCAGACTGCATATCAAGCTACACGCGCGAACCGCGCGTGCGTCCTCACGTGCTCACACAGATGAAACTGGGTGGCACAACGTGGCCGACGTCACGCACCCACATCTCTCCGGACTCCTACGCGTGATGCGTACAAGCGCGTGACGTTATTACGCGCGTATACACAAATCAACCACCACGCTTCGAATGTACTGCAGGACCTAGCGGCCAGTTTTTACCGAGTGAATCATGCATCCCTCGCGTTTGATGGCGCCGCTTTTGTTGGCAGCGTTGCTGGCTTGCCAGGTGGCACGCTCCTTTCTGCTGGAGGGCTCGTCGACGAGTTATGCGCAATTTCGCAAATGGAACGCCGGTCTAAACGGCACTTTGGAGTTCGAGTTCAAGACCGAGCAGGGCAACGGTCTGCTGCTCTACACGGACGACGGCGGCACCTACGACTTCTTCGAGGTAAAACTGGTCGAGAGCGCTCTAAGACTGAGGTACAACCTCGGCGGGGGTGCCCAGATCGTCACGGTCGGCCACGATCTCGGCGACGGCCACTGGCACAAGGTGCAGATCATCAGGTGCAACGAGAACACAACTCTGACCGTGGACGGTGTGAGCGCGGTCTCCACGTCACGCGGCAAGGAGTTCGAGTTCGGCAAGCTCGCCGGGAACTCGGACGTTTACGTGGGCGGTATGCCCAGCTGGTACAACAGCAAGCTCACGCTGTTGGCACTGCCCAGCGTGATATTCGAGCCCAGGTTCAACGGATTTATTAGGAATCTCGTGTATGCCGACGGCGAGAATACCGTTCCCAGGAGGCAGGAGATGAAGAGTCGGGATGCCAAGGTATGCGAGTACTATTTTCCTCTCCCTCCTCCCTTTTCCCTGTTTCCTATTCCCTGTTTATATCGACTCGATACAACGCTCGATTATTAAACCATCGATTCGAATCAGTTCTATCTCGGCGTCAAATTCTTCATTCTTTTCAATCAGATTGATGTAATAATATTAATAGTACAATTACCGATACTTCAATATTGTTTTAATTTTCCACTCGTAATCTATTGCATTTGGTCGAGTATTCATCGAAACGTATTTTATCGCAAACAGAGAGAAAGAGAGAGAGAGAGAGAACATTTCCGCACATAGAGCCGAAACAAGGGGAAAGGGTCATTTACTCGGGAATCGAAGGTCGCCAGCAAATTGGAAGGGCGCCAATCACGAGTTATCTGACAGTTCGATTTCGCTAACGGCCACAAATCTTGTCGGTGCGATTATAGTGGAAAACCGAAATATCACCCGAGCCCGAAAGTTACGAGTTCGGACAAATAATCTTCGTCGTGGTCTAATCTTTCTTACACACACACACAGCTATCTTTCGATTGCATACAGGCGCCAATACATTGACGCGCATTTTGCTTCTCGTGTACACGCGAAGTATGTTTTATTTGTTTTTCTAAACAAGAAGCGATTGAGAGATTGTTATCTCAAATTTCACGTTGCGAGAATTCATGCGTGATCGGAAACGACATTATCTTTGTATTCAACGAGGATGTCATTGACCGTGCGCAACACCGCGCGACCGATAGCTGAGTCAGGTTCATCGAGAGATTCTCCTCCTGATGTGCTCTATGAAAGGCGCGTGCGCTCCGTCAGCACAAAATCGAGACTTTCCCTACCGCGCGACTCGCGCGTACATACACAAGAGACTAAAAATAAATCCCTCCCATTTAGGAGGCTCCCTCGCAGCTTGTTTTATCGCTCACTTCCGACGATCGATACTCTCTCACCCATTGTTCCGAGAGGAACATCTTCAAGATAACAGCACTCCTCTTTTTCTTCTTCTTCTTCTTCTTCTTCGATATTTGCGTGCAATAATTAGCGAACAAACCCTGCGAACAACCCGCTTCTTGGATAAAAAATTTTGTTTTTCCAAAAAAGAGAAACGTGGTTTCATATTTCTTCGGAGCGTTCGTATGTAAGTACTTTATCGAGGTGTATGATTGTTAATAATCGAATTGGAACTGGAGATTCTCTCGGTCAATTTATATTCCCAATAAGAACGCGAGCACAAGTGGCGTGTGTGTAAAAAAATATCCGAGAGATAGCAAACACGAAACAAAAACAATTTTCTTTTTCTTTATTCCTTGCGTCTTTTTTTTCCGCACTATAATACATTTCATTCCGATAGTCGACTGCTGGCATCCCATGCGAAATTTACTACGTGTTACCAAGGCTCAGTTCATATTTCTCCTAATGGCCGTCTGCCAAGAATTTCTCTGTCTACTTTCCGATGTGTTTCGCGCTTTATCAAGTATTCTCGAAATCTCGTGTGTATCGTTCCGAAAATATTCCCGTCTCGCTATTGAGCAAAGCAATACACTAGTCCGACGCGCTTATTGTTTGATAACACGGCACTTGATTTTCACGATACAAAAATCGGTCTGTTATACAGGGACAGATAAAAATAACCGAATATTTTCTACAAACACGCGAGTGTTCAATTTCACGTAGAAGAATTTAAAATGATAATTGCGTATTAAAACAGAATTAATAAGAAAATTAATTAAATTGATAAGAAAATTTACAATTTTTATATTGTACTCTTTTTCGAATTTTTTTTTCAAATTTTTGCATTGTAATTTTGCAATGGTGGAATATCGCAGCTTTAAGTAGATTGTCGTATTCGTAAATTTAGTCACCTGCTTGCTGCTCAATTGGCCACACGCGGTTACGATGCGCGTATCCGTTTGCGATTAGATAAGGCGACAAATCGAGAATATCCGTCAGAAGGATCGCCGTGCGATTACCGGCGCAAACGATGTAACCCGGTCGACGTTATCGTCCTTCGTACATCCATACGTGACGTTGTGGCAACACACGATAGATAACCTAGATTTATCAGGACACACACAAGAAATTGCGCGGGCGACACGTTACATGTTGATACACTTGTATTTAATCGTCCGGAGAGTTTTTTTGCAATATTAAAAATCCCTCATTTTCTTATCGCGACGCTTTCGCCTTGCGCGCAATAATCGAGCAGAAAAAAGTATCGAGTCGCGTGCACATACGCAGATTGCAGACACATGCTCCGGTTCGTTTGTCATCACATCCCTTTACTTGGAAAACTCCGCCTTTACGTGCCAATTTCCGTGAGAAAACGCCTCTTTGACTGATTTGCTTTCCTATTAATATTACTTCCCGTCGTTAACGTTGTAACGCACTCACGGCACGAAAAGTGATTATCAGACGGACGGCGGAATGAGCGCAATTACATATATCGCACTGCTATACAATCGTGAAAAGAGTGAGCAATTATACTCGTCACGAAAGCAATTATATTCGCGTACCTACTGGTTACGTTACCTCCTCACACGTTACCTCCTCACACTGTTATTCGCAAAATGAATTACATAAACAACCAAACTAGGTAGCGATAATGCGAAAAGTTTGTTATTTATCTTAGCCACTTTGAGTGATAGTTACGAGTTTTCGTGAACTCGTCGCTTCGAATGTTAAAAAGCTACATATATTCGGGCGAAATTCGCGCAGAAGGGTTGGTTAAATAGGATTTTATTATTCACCGCGTTGCAGAATGGAAGAAAAAAAACGAAACACAGCCGATTAGATGACGATTAATTCGCGAACAATCAATCAACGTCAAAAGGGGAAAACTTGTTCTAACAGCAACACTATTCCTCGACACTCTATTAATCACACTTATCTTTTTTTCTTTCCATTTTCCGATCTAGCATCCTCGAAGCCGCGGCAGCGCGAATCGAAAGACGTCCGTCTGGGGAATATATATACTGCGTTTAATTAATTACGGCCGTCCTTCTCTCCCTCTCTCGTGCAATCGGAACTTTTTCGTCGTTCGACCGTGTTTCTTCGCACGTGATCGCGCGATGAGTGACGTAAATGATTACGTACGACGTTTATTACGTCGTGACCGTCGCGGATTTATGAATGCGCGAATTCGCAGCTAATGAGCTGACGCGATTTTGATGTCATGGTTTTTTGAATCGCGATTTTCGCTATTAAATTTCGCATTTATTAATGAGTCGAGTAATGCATATTAATGCGCGTGTGCATTAATATACATATATATATATATTAGTTTAAAGTGCATTTATTAATGTAAGCGCGTGTCATAGTATATTATAATACACGCAAGAGAGTAGCTATATGTATATACAAATAATAATGTTAATCTTTTTCTACATTCAACTTGCGATGATTTTATCTGTGACTGCGTGTCGCGACGTATTGAGTGCATTTTATATAAATAAAAAAAAAATCGTAAAAAGATGTTAAAATATATTAATATAAAACCGCATAAAATACTTTGAAATATAATTATCAGATGCAAAATAGAGATAAAAAGAAAAACCCAACGAAATTCAAACATCAGCCGTCCAATTAAATCGATATGTTCACAACTTTTTGACGGTTACATACTTCCTGTTCCTTCGGCGAATCAGAAGTTAAAGTAATTTCCGGCCGCAATGATATTTAACTAAACACATATATATGAGCTGAGAACTCGGCGGCGTCGCGATAATTAATCGAGAAACTCGTTAATGAAGGCAGCTGAACGAAAACTTCGCGCACACCGACACGTAAATTTCATACGCACACACAGACACACACACACGGTTCTCGGGGAAAATAACGAATACGTGTTTGAGATGGTGTTAACGAGCGAGCATGTACACACGAATAAACGTACGGTCTCATCGCAATAGGAGGATCAAAGATACACACAGAGAACTGCGCGAAAGTTCATGCTTCTGTGAGAAAAGTCTCGTGTTTAATTAATTTTTATTGCATGCTGTTTGTCCCGGTTGTTACCTGGCCGGGGCAATAAAACATGTTAATGGATATGTACAATGTGTTCCCCTAATTTTGTTAATTCTTCCTTTACGCGAGAACATTCTTTCTTTCGCGTCCACGCGAGAATGTTCAACACGAGGGATACTTTTCTTCGCAAGAGACGTGTTACATGACGTACATTTACATTTGCGGTTGAAAATAAATATTAAAAAAAATAAATAAATAAAAAAACGATATAAACGTGAAGGGAAAGTATGTAGGTGTAGTATGTGGGTGTTTTTTTTATTTTAGTGACATAACGTTTTTTTTTTACTGAAACGAGATAAACATTTTACAAAATATAAGACGTGATCGATTTGACAAACGGAAAACTTAACAGAGAACGTAGTAGAGACTTGTACGAGTATCGACTTTATCGGTGACGCGATGCGAGTAAAAATAAATGATACGATCGGATTGTAGTTTAATATTTTTAAGATTACAATATCGATATGTTGCGCGTTTTTCTTTATTCTTGGCGCAATGGTATTGCACATTATGGTAATTATAGTTTTCGCAATCTAGTTGCTGTAATATCGCGCCGCGTACGTATCGCAGCAACGTCTTTTACATATTCTTGAGTACCTACGTGTAATAGCAACACACGATCGATGGCACAATTCGAGCTATATTATGCCGTTCAAGTTTACTTCGAAACCAGCGGAAATGTTTGAGAAAACTTGGTTTTAGCAACCGAGTAATTATAGCGAAAAATAAAACGTCGTTCTCTTCAAAATTAAACGTGGGTAGATTATTATTATTTTTTTTTTTTTTTTAAATAAGAGATGCATACTTTTATTCTCACATTGTCATTGTCAAAAGATCGAAATTCTCATCAAATTTGCGATCGCAAAATTTATACGCGCAAATAAAATGTGTGCAATCTCGGATTTGAGAAATATTTTTAATGAAGATTATAACGTCGTCGAAAATACATCCGACATTCATTATTCTTTCATATTACAATTATCAAAAAAACACGTATCTCCATTAAAGATATTCAAATTTTCGCAATTATAAATGCGATAGCAACACGCGCGATTAAAGCTCGTATGCATAATTCTGCGTTTCAATTAAAAAACGTAGTTTCTTTTTTTCTATTCGCGCGTTCTAACCAGCACGCACGCAGTTGCCAACCGTCGCTGGATAGAATGTCAGACATTTATGACATATATTAAACCGACAGTTTGGAAAACGAGCTGAAATGAAACCGCGCAAATGTAAGAGGAGTGTAGAGTTGCAAAAGTGAATTAAATTTCCATTGAACGTAATAGGTAACGGGAGGGTCCGGCTCGCGTTCGCCATATTCGCGCGTCAACTAACAACAAAAATGAAAATCCCCCGTTGACACGCGGAAGGCCTTCCGATGATTTACAGTGAGCAAAGTCTCGTGTCAAACGCGAGTAAATATTTCACGGCAAATGCGCCGTTCACGTTAATCGAATGAACCGTAAATTACTTATGGTTTGCACAAGAGCAGTTTATGGCGCCGAATTTGCATTGTGACGTTTACATTATTATTCAGAGCGTTATTACGCGAGAATTGTGCGAGAGCCGATCGATATATATGTGCGCTCCTTTCCCGTGCGCGCGCTAAAAACGAATCGAAGTGCGTACTCAGCGCGGTGACAGCTGTTGAGAGCTCGGGAACTCGAAACGTAATGTCAATTCTGGCCTGTCAAGAATTCGCGTTGAAAGAAGTGTCAACAACCGGCGTGCACGTCCACATCGAGGCGTTGATTAAAAATCGATTCGAAGAACGTCGCCTCAAATATTCGCTATATAAAATTCGGCTACGCGCGTAGCTCGACATTTCACATTGATCTTTAATGTCGCTAAAATTAATTTCACTCATTAAATATGTGTGTGTGGGCGCGCGTGCGCGCGTTTTCTTTTAAAAGAGTGTTTTTTGTTATCTTTATATCATGCTCGTGTGTATCATTAATTAATGACGGGGGGATAAAAATGGCGTCGCATGAATTGTTCCCAGTCTTTCGTGATAATAAAAAGATCGTAAGTGAAGAACAAAGAAAGCGCGACGAGAAATAGCATCTCGGTCGCTTGAGATGGCGAGAACGGACGAAGACGTATCGATTATCTCGCTCGACTTTGCGCAAACGAGACCGCACCGCGGCACGAAGCGTGATCGGAGATAAAACTACGGTCCTAGATAGAAAGAAGTTGAAGTCTTCCCCATGGAACTTTTTTCCGCTCTCCGAGGACAAAACTCCAGGGACGACTTAATCATCGCGAAGCATGGCTCGAGCGATAGCGAATAAAATGCTGTTCTTTCCGTGTATAAATGTACGTGTGGATGTGTATGTGTGTTTGTGTGTATAGATATATATATAGATATATATCTAAATCTTTCACGAAAAAAGAGACCGATGCTGGTAAAGAATTAGATTTGTCACCTATTAAATTTTTTACGGCAGTAAAACTTTTGTTCACGATATCTTTATTTTACAAAAGTGGAAAATAGAAATATACCGAATAATAAAAATAGTAACATAAAAATATATTGTTATTTTGAGTCTTTTGCAAAATTTAATTTGATATCTTTGATTTACATTTTATTTTTAACATATTTTAGAATATGTTAAAAACGTGTACATCATGTTGATATGTATGATTCGCGATCGATTTTTTAAATAATAGAATTACTGATACATATATTTTATATATATTTACATATATACTGGAAAGCAGTGTGTTCTGGGAATATGTCGGGAATTTTGCCGGAAGCGGAAAGCAATTCCATTCTTCCACGTCGCGACCGCTCGGCAAATCATCGACAATAGCGAGCGTCTTTCCGTCGCGTCTTTCTCTCGTAATTCGTCCACCTTCCAGACATGTTCCGAATGTTTCTAAGTTTATTTTTGACCAAAAACATTGCGTTTTCTCGCGCACAATGATGCCTCGTGTTGTAGCTTCTTTATATAAAATTTACAATTGTTCGAAAAGTTTACACGTGTAAATTCGTGCATTTTTCCCCCGTTGAGAATAGAAAAAAGTTTTTGTTCCTAATTACTTTAATACGTGTATTATAATGCGATACAAAACAATATAATGAAAAACAATCGTGGTGTTTCGGCATTAATTAAAAAGGCATTAGAGACGCGGAGGAAAACCATTTTGTGTTATAAACAACTGCTTTGCCCGCTCGTTGGTGCAATTAAACTTGCGATCGCTCTACACTCGCTATTTTTGCGCAATAAAATGGTAAACCGCATTCGCGATGCACGTGCTTCGTATATCGCCGTTATAAGTGCATTAGCTATTCGAGGCGACACTCGTTTCGTCTTCGTGACTATCAACGAGCGGGCGGAAACGCTAGGCAGTTTCCTTATCTCGTCAAACCAAAACAAATAGACTCGAGAGAAAGATATCAAATTATCGCGAGGTTGATCGAGCTGAATGGGGAATCGCGTTGTCCTTTGATTTATGCGATCATACATTTGAGGAGAAATTGCGCAAGTGTTAATAGAGCCAAGTAATGATCTCAACGGTGTGTAACGGATCTTGCAATTACGAACTTCTTACACAAATTTTGCTGCGATAAGACATTTCGTTGCGACCTTTTACAATATACACGCACCGCAAAATTCCGCCGTCACGCGAGCTTTATATATCCTATAGTTTATACCCTATACTACGCCATGTGTCGTTTATCATAATATGAAGTCAATTTATGTTTTTGGTATTTATCTGGCGTGATATTTTGTTCATAAAAATATTTTCCAGCGTGTTACGTTTAATATTTAACGCGCGAAAAATCTTTTTCTGATAATTCACGTAATAATCACCAATGGGAAATACTTTCTATCTTTCCGCATATTTATTCTATTATTATTACATGACATGTGATTGTTAAAATAAGATCTTACTTTAATATTTTATGATTGTTAGAATAAGATCTTACTTTATTATTCTATGTTTCAGTGCGGTGGCTTTCCGTGTGTCGAAAACGTCAACAAACGCAAGTCACCGAGGGTAAGTGTGTCGGAAATATTCAGATTTCTTGATATTCTGTTAAATAATAAATTAAACGGGCATGGCAAGGGAAAAATTTAATAATAATAATAAAAAAAGAGGCTCTTTTCAGTCATTATTTATAAGCTTTTATCTTTCTCTTTGAAAAACCGTTGAAAAAACCGTTATACGTGCTAATAAACCGGATATTACACAATTTAAAAAATGCATCAGCGCGAGACGGAGAGAACGGGACAAAGAGGTATTCGGTACACGTTGAGCTCTTTTATTTTTCAAATGGTTGTGCCATAAAACTACGCGCGCGCGATAAAGCTGGCAAACAGATTTCACGCGCGAACGAATACGTCCGCCTCGCGGGACGCGCCGATATATCGGCTCCTCGGCCGGGCGTTGTTGTATACAATAATTTTTTTGCCGCTCCCAACCAATGGCACGACAGCGCCATTTACGTGACACACACAATTGACATACGTACATTATGACACGTAGATAAACGGAGCCTGCGAATCGCTATTTCAGAGCGAGGATGAGAAAAATTGTCGGTAAAGAACAAAATAATTTATTGATGTGACAACAAGTCGATACGACTTGATCTCTCTTGCCGCTACGTTTACGATACTAAACGGCGATTCTCCACGCACAGAGTCGTCTCGCGAAAAGTTTAGCCGAAACCAGGAGTCGTTTCGTGTTGTAAAACTACAACAAGCGGAACATTTTGCTGAAACATTTGTGAGAAACGACTGTGGTTAGCAGAAAAAGAAAAGCAGAGAAGTATTTCGAGATTTTCATCTTTTAGTTCGATTCGACTCACGCACATATAAGAAAAGTATTAAAGGACGTTTGTTATAGAAATAAGTTATTAGATGTCAACATCAAAACATTTTAAATGTTTCAAGTCTTGTTTTATATAGTTTTTGAATATTAGGTCTAACTTTATTTATAAGTACTGTTATATTTTAATTATTTTTTAACAAAATGAGTTTGTCCGATCATTGGAATACTTGTGCGGGCACTACGGTGTTACAGTTTATGTAACAAAACCGTTGAATACAGTTTTTTACTGAATCGAATATGTACACAAAATAACGAACTATAACGCCGATATTTCCGCGCTTTTCCTTTCCGCTTATCACTGTAGCTATTCCCTAGAGAGATAGAGCGGAAGGCTCCAATCATTGCGTTCCCATATCAATATGCGACACAGGATGGCCCAGTTTCGGCTTAATATCTCGCAAGCAACCGCATTAAGCCGCGCTGTGTGTGCGTCGTGTGTGCCGTGTTACGTTCAATCAGGCGCGTTCCCCGAATCTCCGAATTGTCAGTAGCAAACAACCTCGCGCGGTTTCTATACAACATGCATCGACTATATACGATCGCGGACGTAGTATGTACCAGCAGCGAGTCAAGTCACTTGGACCTAATGTCGGCATCGATGAGCTATTAAAGGGATTCGTATAATTCGATTACGTGCAACGAAGACGTTGCAGAACGAAGTCGGTTGCGCGCGTCGATCAAGAGGGTTGGTAGTTGTAAAAAAGACACGGTTTTAAAGCCAGAAAATATATAAATGGTATTTTTAATATAAAAATTCAATTAACTCTTTTATTGGCTCATTTTCCACAAAATCCATATAATTCAATTGCGCGTCGATCAAAGAGCTTTTAAAAGGACAAAGAGATATATAAAAGAATATTTTTAGTATAGCAATTTAATCAACTTTTATCGACGTAGGTACTCTCTGTCATTCGCGGAAAAATGCAAACAAACGTACAGATCTGCAAGCGCTTTCTTTTCAAAGTCGTAGGCCCCTTTAAAGTTGCACCGCTTTATCGTTATTCAAAAATACGTAAATCTATTCGACAGCAAATAACGTTGCATTCGTTCGAGAGGCGCGCGCGAGGTCACCTTTGTGCGCCCGAAAGACCTTCGAGGCCTTTAGTTGCTTTCGATGTCTTTTGTGACAGATAAATAAGCGACATGGCGCGCGACATTATTACATCAGGACCGAATCAGAGTTCGCGCAAAGCCGGCGAAACGACGTATCGTTATTCCTTCCCTTAATGCGCGCGTGTTGTGTGCGCGCGTAACGCAGTTACGTATATTACGCTACCGTATGCAAGGAGTTCCAAGTCAGTATCCCTCTGTCTCTCTCTCTCTCTCTCTCTCTCTCTCTCTCTCTTTCTCGCTCGCTCTCTTTGTGTTATCCTTCTCATCTCCTTGTATTGTTCCTTGTCACTTCCGTCCGGGGAAGTTGAGTTTCTCTCTCTTAATCAAGCGGCGGTGCGCACACATCCGTACGAAGAAATTTATGTATCATAAGCGCTTATGTGAATGTCACAATCAAGATGTAACAACGGCAAATCTCGTCGAGGAACAAGAAAAGAGAAAGAGAAAATGATAATAAGGTAAATTTCCAAATGACAGGATGTTCACGTGTCAATGGTCGGTGCACGTTTCTTAAAGAAGTAATTTATTTATTGTACAACATTTCTCTTTCTCTCCCCGATTCTGCAAGTTTTTAAGTAGAATACACACACACATACACACACACACACACACACACAGTTCTGAGATTTTATATTCCGTGGAATATATGCAACGTCAATAAAATCGATAAAGTATTTGTTCAATAACGTTTATACACAATTTCGCGCAACTTTGCAAAACATGCCGAGGAAAGACGAGAGAATAAACAGGGGATGGGGAAAGGGAGAAGAGAAGGAAAACTATTTCGAACACGTTGCAACGCTTGCTTTGTCGAAAGAGAAAAAAAATAATTTCCATAAATAGGGAATCTTGATATCAAATATTCCCGAAAGCAATATTGTTGAATCAGTGTCCGACCCATCTCTGATATTGCATCATCGTCCGAGATGCGGAAGCCATTATACGCGTTTTCCAGCTCGTTCGTAATCGCGTTACAAGATTCCTCGGAGCCGTAACATTAATGCGATCGATCGGACCGAGTAAATCGCGCGTTCCACGGAAGAGGGCTCAAATTATTCGTCGTCTGTGTAAGAGAGAAAGTGGGACGCGAAGGGGAGAGGGTGTGGAAACGGGACAGAGAAACGGGTTGAATCGTTAAGAGAAATGAAAATAAATTGCCTAGAGCTAGGGCGGGTTTCTGAGTATAGGCCGTTGTGTTAAAGTGCGATTTGAGAAATGGCGCGCGATAAAAATGCACGACGTTCGTTATGTCGTTAGACTACGCTTATTAGGTTAATATATGTAAACTTATTATAATTATT